>WNGS01003599.1:32701-51975 GCA_020271785.1 Procambarus virginalis
TTCCGTCCTAGGTTTATCAATTTGGTATCAATGTGTTCGCAATAGAATTTTCTACAGGTTTAAATGCAAATAAACTCCAAAAGCGTATAAGCCAAAAACAAGTGCATATAAACTCCATTAGTGGACATTTAGCAGGTAAAATTTTGACTCCATACTTCGTCATTAGTGGGCGAAAGTGATAGCTATTAGCTAATTAGAAACCTGTCATACGAAGAAAGATTGTCAAAGCTTAAATTACATTCTCTAGAAAGGCGAAGAATTAGGAGTGACATATGGTAGAGGTGCACAAAAGGATGAATGGACATAACAAAGGGGACATTAATAGGGTATTAAAAGTAACAAACACAAAACAGAACTCGAAACAAAGTGTAAAAAATTGGTTCATGTATGCAATATTACAGAGTTCCAGTTAACTCCCATGCATGCAGTTAATTTGTTATGTTTATGTACTATATGTTTTTTATGTTTAAAATTGTTTTGTTGATTTGTTCTATATTTTCATAAGTAAAGTATGCTTACCCACTTATTCAAAGTGTTTATGGTAACTTTACAAGGTTTAAAACAAAGTTCAAAATTATTTTGCTTTTCATACAGGAATTATACGTTATATAACATCATAATAACGTAATGATGTCGTGTAAATAACGTTATATTGACGTCATATAAATGTTATATTTTGTTATAAGAAGTAAATGGATAGTTTACATAGAGTAAACACAAAAAACAAAATGTTGACTGAAAATTATATATTCTTAAATATAAAGCATGAAAACATTGCAATTCCATAGCATTCACTATTATATTAAATTTTTACATAAATCTTAGAAACCTAGTACTGCCCGCCCGCCGCCACTGTCCGCCACAGCCGTCACTGTCCGCCCGCCGCCACTATCCGTCACCGCCACCACTGTCCGCCCGCCGCCACGTCTGTCTTCCGCCGCCACTGTCCGTCCGCCGCCACTATCCGTACGCCACCACTGTCCGCCCGCCGCCACTGTCTGTCCGCCGCCACTGTCTGTCCGCCGCCACTGTCCGCCCGCCGCCACTGTCGTCCGCCTGCCGCCACTATATCTTATTCTTGTATATATGTAAGTAACTTTATGTAGGGAAGAGCAGGCTCAATCTCTCTTGAAAGAGATTATCGTCACAACTCTCCCCCGAATTAAGCCTGCTCTAACGGGTGAAGTTACTTCTTCAGATGGTAGAGTGGTAGGTGGAGCTGCCTCTACCTAATAGACTCTGGAGAGGGTGTCTGCTATGATGTCAGAACCCTTGATGTAGAAGATCTCCAGGTTGAAATTCTGCAGATATAAAGCCCATCGTAGAAGTCGTTGATTGTTGAATTGGGCTTGCTGCAGGAAGCGTAGAGGATTGTGGTCCGAGTAGATGGTGGTAGACCGAGCACCTTGTAGGTACGATGCAAAGTGCTGTAAATTTAGGACGATGGAGAGTAGCTCTTTTTCGATAGTGCTGTAGTTCTTCTGGTGTGGTTTTAACTTGCAGCTGTAGTAGCTAACAGCTAGAACCTCCTCATCTCGTTGTTGCATCAGGGGCCGGATTCAGGAAGGTACTTACGAAGGTTTTTCCTCTTAGCTAAGAACGTTTTCCTTCTTAGCGCCTTCGTGGCGGCTACGTCGGTATTCAAGTAGCTACACTAAGTGGAAAAACCTTCGTAAGTTCATTCCGGGATTTAAGTGTGGTTTCGACCATTCGTAGCTTTACGTAAACGGGATATAACTCAATTTTTCTCTACTACATAACACTGGAATCGATTTTAATATAACAAAAGGTTATTAGTTGGCGAATCTCGTGAAGAGGAGTCCTTCGTGTTAGTTATATATGCATTCTCTGCTTGAAACTTAAAGTAAATATGTCTTTTATGATAGTAGAATTAGTTTTATAATAGCAAGATATTATACCCGTAGTTATTAAGTAAATAAACACTGGTGAACATGAAATATGAGAGAAGGTGATGAGCCCTGCCTGATGGGATCATTTACTATCACCAAATGCCCCTGTTCACCTAGTAGTAAGGGTGTACCTTAGCTATACATACCCATTTCTAATTTATTTAGTTTGGTTTTATTTTGAAATTAAATCTGGGTGAGACATAAAATAAAAATATGCTGCACAAATGATGTTAGGTAAGGATAAAAATGTCAAAAACTTTATTCATTGAATACTTAAAGCTATAATTATGACTATATAGACTATTAAAAAAGAGAGAGGGAAGTAGGGGTCCAAGACCTCTTCCTGTTATACAATTTGGGTGTGGAACAAGTACAGTAATTATCAAAGTACAGTAATTATCAAAAGAAGGCACCAAGCTGGGAAGGCTATGTAGCACCATTGTGTGTAACAATAAACCAATTTTTTTTTTAACAAATAATGCACCTGTATGGTAAAACAAATCCTGTCAGCTGTAAAAATATTGATGCAGTTATTTAAATGAAAAATATAATGAAAGAAATATTACTGGTTTATTTTTATCCTATCTTTTTGTACTGTACAGTATATCCAAGGAAGTGAAAAATTGAGACATAATGCACAATTTAATGAATGATTAGCATGGATTAGCAGTTCAAAAGAAATATGACTATTACATATCAACATGAGATCTTAATGATCCATGGTCAACATGATTTAATAAGGATAATACAGTACTGTATTTGTAATAATACAAACTATAATTTAAAATCTTTATTACTGATTTTTTTTATTAAGAAAATTAGGTATACACAGCAATGTGCTGCTACCCTATTCTATATGGAATATTACACAGTGTAGATACAAAACTAGCTATAAGTTTATCTAATACTCCCATCTCACAGGATGGTTAGACATACTGTACATGGAATCAATTTAGAAAATACCAGCCTCAATACAAAAAATAAATCAACTCTGACTAAACAACTCTTCTCAATTTTCACAAGAGGTAAGCACTGAATCATGGAAACATTATATTATAATTACTCTTACCAGTTTCTACAAGACTCCTCTCAAACAATGTATTTTCAAACATGTTTAGGTATACACAGCAATGTACTGCTTCCCTATTCTGTATAAAGGACCACACAGTGTAGATCAAAAACCAGCTACAAGCTCATCCAACATCCTCACCTCACAGGATGGCCAGTCATACATGGAATTAGGAGAGAACAAAATACTTAATGCTGATCTATTAGCCTCCACTGGCAAAATCTGGGTGCAGCACAAGAATATCTTCCAATATTCCTGAGTGTATGAAGTAATTACAGAGCTCAAAATACCTCATACCATTTGGTATGAAGTCACTGATAACAGGGCAATCACAGATATGGTGTTGGAGAGTATGTTCTCTCAAGTAGGACTGAAAACAGAAGTTTTTTTTCCACCAAGAGGGCTATAAACCCATGGAACCGCCTACCCGCTGAAGCCGTAAATGCCAAATTCCAGCTCAAAAATATCATTAAGACAATTGGCGGGCCCTTTAACAAGCCGCCGGCTTTCTGTCCTCTTCGAGGCCACTAGATAGTTAGTGGCCCTTGGGTAAATTCAGTAAATATATACAATAATTGTCAGCGCATCTTCCGAGCAACAAGGACAGCTACACAGTATCTCTTAGAATTACGTAGGTAAACAACAAATGTAACATATTTGTTTACTACAATGTCTGTGCTAGCTGTAGAAGTTGAAAAAACATTGTTTTACTTCGAAATATACTAATTTTATAAGAAAATTCGACGTAAATAGGAGGCAGTAGAGCTCCGATAAGCCAGCGCTAAATCTTCAATATGAAGAATGTTGCTGCTCTCTGATTGGCCAAACGAAACACAGTAGTGACCTCTATCGGCACGTAGGTGAACCAACAAATTTCTTCCTAAGTACACCTTATTGAATTGCACCTAAGCATCTTCTTAGGGCACACTTAGGAACCTTCGTAGCAAACCCACTTACAAAGAAATACACGGAGCTTCCTGAATCTAGGTCCAGGACGCCCCAATGCCGGTATCACTGGCGTCGACATGGAGGATGAAAGGCTTCGTGATATCTGGCAAGGTGAGAATGGGATTAGAACAGAGCAGAGATTTAAGTTGTTCAAAAGCAATGGTTTGCTGAATGCTCCAATGATACCGTTGCTTGGGACTGGTTAAAGTGATCAATGGTGTCGCTACCGTACTAAAATTCTTCACAAACCTACGGTAGTAGGAGGCAAGACCAAGGAAGCGCAGGAGCTGCTTCCTTTTTTTTTTTTTTTTGAGATATATACAAGAGTTGTTACATTCTTGTACAGCCACTAGTACGCGTAGCGTTTCGGGCAGGTCCCTGGAATACGATCCCCTGCCGCGAAGAATCGTTTTTTCATCCAAGTACACATTTTACTGTTGCGTTAAACAGAGGCTACAGTTAAGGAATTGCGCCTAGTAAATCCTCCCCGGCCAGGATACGAACCCATGACATAGCGCTCGCGGAACGCCAGGCGAGTGTCTTACCACTACACCACGGAGACTGCCTGGTGGTAGGCTGGTGGATAGGCTGGTGGATAGGCTGGTGGTAGGCTGTGGATAATGCTGGATGGCTTGAGTGTGTATGTTTAACAGAGCTAGGCTGCCACTCCCTATCACATGACCAAGATAACGCACTTTACCTTTAGCAAAGGTGGACTTGCCCAAGTTGATGGTGAGGCCGGCTGTCAGGAGCTTGGCGAACAATCGTTGCAGCTGGAGCAGATGTTCGTTCCAGGTGTTGGTTGCCACAACGATATCATCCAAGTAGGCGTAGGTGTTATCTAAGCCATGGATGACGCGGTTGACAGCTCGATCGCGATCGCTGGAAGGTGGCCGGGGCATTACATAGTCCAAATGGAAGGCGTTCATATCTGTAAAGGCCAAAAGGAGTGGTGAAGGCAGATATTTCCTTAGCTCGCTCTGTCAAACATACTAGGTAGTATCCTTTGAGTAAGTCTAGCTTGGACAAATACCGAGCATTACCAATGGCGTCAAGGATGTCATCTATTCTAGGTAAGGGATACGCATCCTTGACAGTCACAAGATTCAAGCCCATGATCCAGGAGGTACTGTACTTCAGCACGCATAACTTCCTTTTTGCTCGGGCTGATTCGGTAGAAAGGTTGATGAATCGGCCGGGTGTCAGGGAGTAGCTGGATGTCGTGCTGAACCACATTACACTCCTGTGGATCATCGCTGAACAACTTCTGAAGTTCCTTGAAGATTCTGATGAGAGGAGCACTATTACTGTCCTGTAAATAGGTATGAAGATCAGTTAGGATTTCCGAGTTGGAAGGCACTGACTCAGTGTTAGTGCTTTCAGGAGGAGAAGCAGGGAAGGTCTCACTGTGGAGGTATGGACCTTTAAATGTGAATACTGATACTAACACAGTGGGGAGAGTACCTTGATACTGCTTCAGGATGTTAACGTGGCACAACTGGGTCTTCCGCCGCCTATCTGGAGTCTCAAGAACGTAGTTGTGGTTGTTTCTGCACTCCTTGATGCGGTAGGGTCCTGAAAACTTGTTTTGCAATGGAGAACCTGGGATAGGAAAATATGCCAACACGAATTCTCCTGGTTTAAATTCCTTATTTTGCTGCTTTGGTCGTAATGAGTCTTCATCCTCTCCTGAGCTTTCAATAGATTGTCATTAGCAAATTTGCGTACTCTCTCTAGAATGTGTCTTAAGTTTTGAAGAAACTGGGACACATTCTGAGGGTCACTGAAGGTGGCATTACATAGAGAGTCTTTAACCACGTTTCAGTAAGTATAATAAAAAAGAATTTGTTGTCAATAGTTTCAATCAAGGTACTAACATCATCGAAGTGTTTGCTTAGTGATCTTACATTCAAGTTAAGTACAGAGATATTGTGATTATGTGGTAATACATTATTTACATCATGAACTGCAAAATATCTGCAATTTTGATCATTAAAGTGACGAGTGTCATAGATAGTGGATAAGAGGTTTAGTTCTGGGTCTATACTTGTTTGCATAAGAAGGCTGGTTGTAGGAAAACAAGGCAAGAATGGCAATTACAAAACAAAATTTTGACATAAAAGGGGGAAAAATAAAAATATAAACAAGACTATACAAGACAAACACAAAATGAAAAAAAATGAGGTAGATTGCTTACAAGTACTCTCAGGTACACTGTAAGTAGTAATTTGCAATTTGAAACACAGGCAAAGCCAGGGGTACAATGGAGTAAGGGAGTATGGCGAGGCTAAGCAACCTAGGTAATGAATGAAAGCAAAGAAAAAAGTTGAATAATAAACATAGGCAAGTTTAATCTGATGATTATTAACTATAAATAGTTTAGTTATGATCCTATAATTAATAAGAACTAGAGAAAATATTAATGCACTCAATTAATTAAGTCCAATAGCTGACATATATAAGTTAAATTATAATTTACTTTAAAAAATGAAACAAAGAGACTTTGGATACCTAGCCCGCACTAGGTGACAAGGGGGGTTAATTATGTTGACTCAATGAGAGGGATACTAAGGTGGGACAAACCACATTAGGAGAGGAAAGTGTTGAGGTTATCCTCATTAGCAATTGTAAACATTTTACCTTCTGAGGTCTTTCTCACTTTAATCACGCCATCTCTAACGAAGCACTGATGAATCGCAGCTGGGTTTTGTTTACGGATTTGACGCAGGCGGTGGAGGAGTTGCTGTCTTTTTCTAGTCAAACATTCGTTGATGTAGATTCCCTTTCATTGGGATGCAGCTAATACTATACTAATACTAGCTAATAGCTAATACTATAACTAATACTAATAAAACAGCTAAAATAGAACAAGATGCGATTTTGTGGACTGGGAAGCTAGCTTGAGGCGATTTTTTCGCTGGTTTAGACCTAATGGATTCTTTTTGCCTACTCTGTAGGCAGCAATAATGTCTGTTTTATTTAGAGTGACACGCAATTCGTCTTTTATGAGAACATGAGCTATTTCAATACACTTTTCACCTTCACGTTTCACAGGAATAACTTGGGACATAATAACATAGTCGAGCAGCTTTTGTTGGTCCTGTTCATCCTGGGAGATGGAATGTTGGGCGGATAATGTACCGATACATGCAGTCATTTTGTTGAGAGCTTCCTCTTGTTTTTTTTTATGGCTTCATTAGCTTTTAGACGCATATTTTCCTCATGGAGATCATTCAAGTCATGCTGGAGTTGATCTTGGCTAGCCTTAAAGCTTCTAATATCCTCCCGGAGAAGGGTTATTTCTTGTTGTTGTTTATGAAGGCTCTCGACGTTCGCTTGATTCTCAGTTTGAAGACTCAAGATGATCGCATTTTGAGTCTCAAGGACTAGGCACAACTTTTTGAACCACTGATTCTTGGCCCAGTTAGGGAAATCCAGTGAGGAACTAGAAGCACGCTTGAATTTCGTAAAGTAGGATGGAAGCATGGAAATAGGAGAGGATTAAGAGGACACAGCTCCCTGGCTCAGTGATGGGGTAGAGGGGAGAGCATCACCGCCGCCGCGGACCTCAGAGCTTCCAGATGGAGAAACACGAAGGCTGTCAGAGTTTGTCGGGATGGATGCCTTGTTAGTGGCTTTGTTGCTCTTATTTCCCTGCACAGTCTTGTTTTTAGGAGACATGATTGGTTGAGAATGGACTGGGTGTATATGTTGTGAAGAAACTTGCATCAGGCAGCGCGGTGGCGGGCAGAGGCGGGCATGCATGCACTGGTACTCACAGACGTAGAGGATTGTTTTGAATATTGTTTGAGATGGAATGAGTTGATTAGGGTTGGTTACTTTGATTGTGCTATAACATGCTTGGACTCCATGTACTTAGCTGCCTGTGGGTGTTGGTCTACATCATCTGGCGGTAGTTTGAGGGCTGAAATACAGCTTAGAGTGAGGAGCGTAGCGTGCACTCAACAGCGTCAGGAGCGTTAATTCAACCAACCCGATGATTGTTCTGGGGACCCAACTAATCTCATTCTCAATAATTCTAGTCCTGTGACTGCTGTGGAGGAGGGACTGTCCCATTTGCAGATGGCCCAACGTGAAGAGGTGCAGTCGTTGCTTGATGAATTCTCCAGTCTGTTAGGGGAGGTCCCAACCCAGACTGATGCCATCTTCCATGATGCCAAATTGATGGATTACATCCCCATTCGCCTTCAACCCTATTGGATGAGTCCGGAAAAGAAGGCCATCATACGGAAAGAGGTCGACTTCCTGCTCCAGCACGGCCACATCCGGCCGAGCCAGGGCTCTTGGTGCTCGCCCTGCCTTTTGGTCCCCAAACCAGACTGCTCCTGGTGATTATGCACCAACTATCGGCAGCTCAACAAGGTGACCATTGTGGATGCCTATCTGCTGCCCCTCCTGGAAGACTGCATCGACGAGATCGGAAATGCCACGTACGTCTCGATATTCGACCTCTCGAGAGGTTATTATCAAATCCTGCTCACCGAACGTGCCAAGCAACTAACTGCGTTCGTAACACCAGATGGTGTCTTCGAGTATCAAATGTTACCATTCGACTTGTGTAATGCCCCTGCCACGTTCCAGAGGCTAATGAACTCTGCTCACTAATGTGCCAAATTGTTGGGTGTATTTAGTTGACATTGTGCTTTTGATAGTAATTGGACTGACCACATAGCTCAATTACGCCAGTTGTTCACAGTTCTGAAAAGTGCAAATCTAACTTTAAATGCAAAAAAGTGTCATTTTGGCCAAGGCACAGTGGCACCTTGGTTATGAAGTGGGCCAAGGAAAAGTGTTACCTCGGCAAGATAAAATCAGTGCCATTTTGGAGTATCCAGTGCTCCAGTCTAAAAAGGACGTTCAAAGGTTTATCGGTATGTGTGCGTACTACCAACGCTTTTGTCAGGACATTTCCAGTGTCGCCACCCCTCTCACGGACTTGTTGCGGAAGGACGTTAAATGTAGATGGTCAACAGACTGTGCAGAGGCGTTTAAAAATTAGAAATTGATCCTGGCTTCCGCCCCAGTGCTCCCTAGTCCAAGGTTTGACCGACCTTTTAAAATTCATGTTGATGCATCTGACTCGGGTGCTGGTGCAGTGTTGTTGCAAACTGGGGATGATCATGTGGACCATCCAGTATACTATTACTCTGTGAAATTTGACAATGTGCAATGCAATTATTCAGTGGTAGAAAAAGAAGCATTGGCACTAGTGTTAACATGTAAAAAGCTTGAAGTATACCTAACAGGAAATATAGTGGAAGTGTACACAGGCCATAACCCACTAGTGTTCTTAAACCAAATGAAGGAGAAAAATAAATGCATCCTCAGGTGGGCATTGTACCTACAGGACTTCAATCTTTCCATTACCCACCTACTGGGCTGGCTCAACGTGATAGCCGATGCGCTGTCCCGATTACCTGAGTAACATTCATCTGAGCCAAAGGAAGCCATATACCAACTGTCCTGTTTTAGTTATTTTTTTAGGTTCTCCTGTGACATTAAATATTCTGTGTCAAATTTATTTACTTCCCCATTTTTTTGTGTGTGCTTTTTCTTTCAGAGAATTCCTTTGTGCTTTTTCTTGCAGAGAATTTTTTTTTTTGTTTGATTTTCATTTATTGCATAGATTTTCCTTTTTATTCTGTGTATACTCTTACAAAAAATATGACTACTATTCTATTTGGTTGTAACAGAATCCATGAGCACCACACCAGAAATAAATACAGTTTTGATATTCCAAGAGTACGACTTAATCAAACTAGAAATGCTCTACAAATCAAGGGACCCAGAATGTAGAATGACCTTCCCAACCATGTTAAAGACTGTACCTCTCTCAACCAGTTTAAGATAAAAACGAAGCACTACCTAATAAATTCCCTGTAACCTTCCTTACCCCTCTATTGTCAACCCATATCTGTTTTTTTTTTAAACAATGCTGTTTGTCGACCTAATTGTATTTGTGCTGCTTTTCCCCCCTTTTGTTCCCTATGCTTTGTTCCCTGCTTTTGTTCCCCCATTTTTATCCCCATTTTTAATTGTTCTCTACACATTTTATTCTTTATACTCAGTTAGTATTAAGCTCTAGTCATTAAAGTTTTTCATGCCCGAAACGCTTTGCGTAATAGTGGCTTTAGGCATTATATGTATTAGCCCTATCTATAAATCAATTATTCTTTGCATAATCCCTTGTATGTATGTATGTACCTTACCTAAATAAACATTTTATATATATATATATTTTTTTTTTAGTAGCCACATTTTTTTCTCTAAAGGGGGGGAGGAGTCTACCGGCCCTGGGTTCCTTAGTGGGAAACCACAGGTCAAATTGAGCTCTAAATAATTACTTTACATTAATTGATAGGACTGCTGATGCGTTTTTGTTCCTATCTTCCTTGCCAGACGTAAGACGAATCTTGTTTCTCACAGAGCATTAAGACTCTGGGTTTGTTGATTATTAAATATTGAACTAGTTATCAGCTATGTTTAGAAACGATGTAAGTAACTAATAAAGTAGGTCTGAGTAAACTTGAAATGATGGCTGCTGTACGATTAGCTGAGTATCCGGCCAGCAGCGATCAGTGTGAGGGAGCTCAGAGGCTGCTTCTTGCTTCTCTGGACTACTGTGGTTGAGTCAACACCTCTCCTGTGTGACTCTGTCTCCTCCTCCTCCTACTCCTCTCTTCCCTTACCCCATGCTGGGGTATTTCTCAGTTAAGTTGTATTAAGGTATCGTGCTACTAGCTAGGTGTGTGTGTTAATTAGTAAGTATTGTGTAGTATAAGCCAATGTTTTGGGCATCCCTAAATGTTTGTGTTGTGACTAGGCGTACCACGTGGGGCTTAGCTACCCCAGGGTGCTTCAAGCCTTTCATGTGCCTCACTTCAAGTAGACTTTACTCTAGTGTTGTCCAATTGTAAAACCTTGTATCCTGCCTATGTGAACCAAGGCTTTTAACGTAAGATAGTGTGGTAAAGTGTTGTTATTACAGTAATGTATATGGGGGTTGTTAAGAGGGTTTAATAAATAAGTTAGTTTTTGAGGTGTATCCATTAATCCTGTTGCAGTGGTGTAGATGATTGTATAGTAGACAGCAGATCTGTTTCTAAAACCTTGAAGCATTAACAGGAACCTATGTTCTTTGGGGGCCGGGCCTATCTACCCCACTATTATTTATACATCTTGATTCTAGCTGTTGGCCCTTCTCATTAATATTCTATACCCCCCATAACAACTAAGCTAATTCATAACAGACAGGGTGAGCAGCAACAGCAGCAGCAACCTCAACAACAACAACAACAACAACATCAAGACGAAGACAGTGAGTGGCACACCCTAATCTTTCCTGCAATGGGATTGACAGCAGCAGAGAAGTACAGATGGATTATTGAGGCCGCCCACACCCACAGAGCAGAGTATCGCATAGAGACCAGGTGTGTAGGTGGCAATGTTAGTGCAAGGGTGCAGGGTTACAGTGCCCTGAAGTATTTCACAGAGACCAATCTCGAGTATCAAGGTAAGGATGTTAAATTGTTGGAAGTAAACCCACAGACAAGACAAACTAAAATTATAATTAAGAACTATAGTATTCATGTTGACGTGGAATTTCTCAAGGACTATGAACAGATTATTTGGGTCGAGCACAACACTGGACCAGGGGGACTGGCCAAAAATCAAGCAATTGCTATGTGGAAGGGAGACCTGCCCCCCAGTCATTAAAATACCAGGCATGAGGGCGTGCAAAGTGGAGAGGTATATTGGCAGCCAATCCTTATGTGTCAACTGTTAACGGTGGGATCACAGAACGTGGCAATGTGATCGCCCAATTAGGTGTGGGTATTGCAGTGGCTCTCACGACACCAAGCAGTGTCTGGCCAAGCTTAAACCAGGTGGGGGTGGCGGGGTAATACCCAAATGTGCCAACTGCAAGCAGCCCCATCATGCCTGGAACAGGTACTGCAGCAAGAGGCCTGACTGGCAGGGCTTGAGAAGGACTTCAACCCAGACAGCAGGTGGACCAGAGAACAGTTTTTTTTTCTACCAGAGACGTGGCCACACATTTGCAATGCTAACCAGCATATATACATTTTCTTCTGTCCTCCAAGGACAGGGTTAGAGATGTGTTAAACATATATTTCAAGGGTTTATTGAACAATCAACCACTGAAGGTGAGTCGGTGCTTTTAAAATGCTAAGCTAACCTACATACGTAAATACATAGATACACAGATTTACTTATGCCTTACATAAAGTGTTCGATGTGTCTTTTACATAGTGTCATTAATGTACATTTACAAAGGTGAAATGTAATTCTGATCAGCTTCCATATATACTTTATACCCATACATATACATACACACACACATATACATACATATATACACACATGCATTCACATACATTTGCCTCATTTACTCTGACAGGGTGAGATAGCTGATAAAGAAACTAGTGTGCAATTAAGCACTTAATCACTGAAGGTGATTAAGGTGCTTTTACAAGCTCAGGTTATATAGTTACATCATATACATTGTATAATTAATCTATTACATGGTCAATCTTGGATACAAGTCCAATATATCATCAAGTGTTCCAGTACTCATATAGTAATTACAGAGTTCAGCATACCTTAGCCCAGGAGGGCGAAAGTTAGCCAGTATGGGACATTCTACAATATAATGTTCAAGAGAGTGCATGTTTTCTCTTTCACAAAGTTGACACATTGTGTACTCGATATTTGGGTTTTGAGAAAGCTGCCAGATACGTCTATATCTCAGGCGTATTCTGGCCACTATAACATCACATTGCCGGGTTCTTGTTCTATTAGTCCTATATGTGAATGTCTCCTCACGATATCTATCATAATATTTAATGCTACAACTTTCAGGTCTTTGTGAATTTGTTAGGTCGGTGAGATCTTCATTAGATATTTGTTTAAGTATTCTCTTTGTCACTACTAATGAAATACCCATATCAATTTCTACCACTGGTTTTCTACAGGCTGTCTTTGCAAGCATATCAACAGTGTCATGCCTTGAGATGCCAACATGTGATGGTATCCATAGGAATTTAATTTCAAATCTGTTTTCTTTAGCAGCTAAAACATTCATTCGAATATCACTGACTATTTTCTGGGTGTCACTACTATGTGCGTTCAATGCCAGGAGTGCACTCTGCGAGTCACAGTATATAAGTCCACTGCCTTTGTCTTTTAAAAATTCAGTGGCAAGGTATATGCCTGCAAGTTCGGTTTGAGTTGTACTTGCCCAGTCACTGACGCGCTTCATTGCTGTATGTACGAGAGAAGATTGTTCAAATATATTACATGCACATCCGGTACATCGTCCACCCTCTTCTACAGAGCCGTCGGTATAGCACTGATACACATCGTTACCCATACTCTGAGTATTTTCAGTGATGCCTTTCAGTGTTAACTGTTTTAATACTGTAGAGTGCACACTATCTTTCTTGGGCGCATTTACAAAATCAACTGATAGATCCCAGTTATCCCATGGAGTAATTGGTTGATTAATCATTAGTTGAGTTGGGTACATATTTAATATTTTGATGGAGTTGGCTACCTTGTAGAACCAATATACATAATCAGATTTCGTTCTTCTTCTATAGACCTCAGGTGAGTGCAGCATATTAGAAAGTTTAGCTTGAAACTTCATGTGTTGCCTAGATCTACTCAATGCCTTCACGCCGAAAACTAAGCTAATAGACAAAATTCTTTCAGTTATGGTAGGTAATTTTAACTCTGCTCTCATATTAACTATTCTCGTGGACTTTGGAGCCCCAAGGATGAGACGCATAACTTCATTTTGCAAGGTTTCAAGAGATTTCAGCTCTTTGTCAGTATACAGTGTGAGATGTAGAGCATTGTAGTCAATCACAGAGCGTATAAATGATACATAAAACATTCTAGCAAGTCTCACGTTAATTCCATGATTGACACCAACAAGGACCCGCAAGGGCTTTAATCTCTCCCACAATCTCCTCTTGAGAGAAGAAAGGTACCCAGGGTCGTTAATGGGGACACCAAGGTATCTGTAAGACTCGCAGTTCTCAAGTGCTCGCCCATCTATATGATAATTGGCTGGTGGGATACCACGTGGAATAAGGGCACGAGTTTTCTGTACAAAGATGAGGAGGCCACATTCCTCAGCTCTAGTAGCAAAAGCGTCGAGCAGAACTTGCATTCTAGGCTCGGAGGCAGCCTGTAAACATATATCATCAGCATAACAAATGACAGTGTCTCCATTATTAGTTGGAAGATCTTTAATAAGTTTATGCATCAGAACGTTGAACAACAAGGGGCTGAGGACCCCTCCTTGTGGAGTTCCCAGCTCAAAGTGTTTGCTCTCTGTGCTTTTAACACCATTAAACAAAACATTTGCTGTTCGATTAGACAAATAGCCCTTTATCCATTTCAGTAATTTTCTTTGTATTCCCAGCTCGGCAAGCTGTTCCAGTATGATTTCTCTGTCTGCTGTATCAAAAGCTGCTGCTAGGTTGATGAAGACTGTTTGAGGGGAAGCTTCAATATGTGCGAAGTACTCAGCAAAACAGTGTTGTGTACTGAGCCCAGGCATAAATCCAAACAGTTGGGGTGACAGGTGCCCCTGTATACGATACATGAGTCGGTTAAGAACAATACGTTTTTTTTTTTAATTTATTTTTACATGCAAGCGTGCAAGTATAAGGCAATAAATACAATAAAAATAACATAAGAAACCAATTAAGCAAAACAAAAAACCACGTACCGGCCAGAAGGACCGACAGCACAGTACAAAAACAACCAACACCAATAAAACAAATAGCGCAAACAGGCAAACAATACCCAAAACACAATAACACATAAAACAAGATCATAATACACAGAGAAAGCATAGGAGAACAAGAAAAAATATATAAAATAATAAAATCATAAAACATACAACAATCCAAAAAAACATAAACAAAAGCCACACATGGCACAATAATAACACAAACAATAAACAAAAACATGCACAACCACTCACAGTACAAAAACTATAAGGAGAGGCACAAGCATAGAACGTAAGAGGGCAAACAGCATAGCCAGCATAGCCATCACATAATACAACAGAATCAAAGAAACAGATAATCATGAAATGGTATAGCCACACACTAATTACGTTAAAAAAAAAACATAAGGACCACAATAAACAGGGACATTGAGAAACTAAACATTACACCGGCCTGAAGGGCGCACAATAAATACATCACATATCAGAACATACCACAAGTCCGAGACACACAGCAATCACACAAACTATCAAGAGTGCGCATACTTATCCGGCCACTCTGCCGCCGGGAAACGAACACAATACGCCTCCAAAGCAACAGGATGTCGTCCGGAACAGGGTGACCATGGGCCGTACGAGGATCGGGCATCAATACCGACACACCCTCAACAAAAACCCGAGCCTGTGGAACCCAGACAGTCGAGGGGCACCACGGAACAGGCCGCACTCGGTCACTAAAGTAAAATCCAAAGGGTTGTTCGTCTTATCATACGCCACGCGGAGGCCAAGATGATTGGGACGGGCTTCCCCTACGGCTCGGGCAACGGGCAGCGCACTTGTAACCTCCTTGGCAGCCCACAGGGCTCCGCAGCAACACCGGACGTGACACCTGCAGGGGCCCCCCTCGCCGAACATCCTTCTTCAGCAACAACACGAGGTCGCGGCCTGCACCAGCACCCACATCACCTACGTCCGGAGGAGCTACCACTTCCCACTGCGGAGAACCGCCTGCAGAAGAAACAGGAGGGAATCATAATCACAATCGTCGTCATCAGCAGGCACATGGACGTCAGCGACCACCATCGACACAGAGCGCGAAGCACCCGGATCCACCACATCATCGCCCGAAGACCCACCTGCGTCGAATCCTCCACATCAGCCCAAGCAGTAGAAGAACGTCGGGACCGCTTGGGCACCGGGCGCACATCCTCAGAGCCGGAGGCGGACCCAGAACCACGGGCATCACAAGCCGTGCGAACCATGCCTGTCTCATGACGCAGCAGCCTCAACCGCAGGGGGAACCGGACCACACACAACAGGAGGCCCCACAGCCACCCCAGCACCCAGCACAGCCGGGACCCGAGGCGAGGATGCAGGGCCAGGCACAGCCGCTGAAGACGGGAGAGCAGACGGGTGAGCATGGGAGGAGGGAGCATCAGGAAGGCCCACGGGAGCAGCAGGGACAGGAGCAGGAGTATCCACCGATGGCATCGCAACATCCTGAGGAGGGTCGGCGACATTCGGGGGAACGTCCACCACAGGGGGCTCATCATGCGACACAGGGGGCATATCCGCGGCCGGAGAGGCGTCCATAGCCACAGAAACCTCCTCCACAGGAAGCGGTGGAAAATCCTCCTCACTGAAGAGGTTCACAGGCGCAGAGGCTGGCGCAGAACATTCAGCAGCCTGATGGCCCATCAGGCCACAACGATAACATGTCGAGGCTGGCGGGCGTAAAACACACGAACTGTGTACCCCATCAGACGCACAGAGGACGGAATATCCTCCCGGAGTCTCATGCCCAGGGTGCGAATGTTCGTCCTCACGCCTTAAGCGGGCTCGAAGATACTACGTTCACCCGCACACTAACCACTGCGCCAAAACGGCCGAAGTACCGCCGGATCAGACCCTCCGGGAAACTCCAATGGAGCCCATGCACACTGACGTAGGTGAGGGCACCACTCCGATCAGAGATTGAAAACAGTGCCCGCACCATCTGGCAGAGGTAATGTCCGCCCCTCGTATCGACGGAGAAAGTCGCGGTAAGCCAACTCCTCCATGAACTTAAATATCACTCGACGGGCCGTCACCAGCTCGACGCCGTAAATGTCTATTACAGGAATGTTCAGCTGCTCACACGCCCGCGCGATCTCCGGGTAGCCAGCCCTGCTGGAAAATTCCAACCCACAGACTGAGCCCTCAGTATGGGGGAGGGGGACCCCCCATCGTAAAGTCCACGTCAGCACAGGCGGCAGACACACACCCGCCCCCCCAAACGGCCAAACTGGGAACCTTGCACCAAATGCCGGAGCGCGAAGCACACGTCTGCCCCCGACCAAGGCTACGGCCAGACTTTTTCAGAACAATACGTTCAAGCACTTTGCTAAACACAAGATGTTAGAGATATGGGTCTATAATTATCTGAGTGTGTTTGGTGATGGGAACAATGACGCTCTGTGTCCAAGCATCAGGTAATACTCCTTCACTTAAACTTTCTGTACAACACTAAAAGTGGATTCCTGGTTCTTGTGAGACTAGTCTCAGTAGACTGTAAGTAATACCGTCCCTCCCAGGAGCAGTTGATTTTCCCATCTTTAGTGCATGATTTAATTCCATTCAGTTACATCATTAGGTCCGACACGTCGATAGTTGTACAGGCAAGATTGATGGTTGTTGTCTGTTGGGGCGTGTGTCATCAAGTTTGTGCTGTATGGTAATTGGAAGTGAGTCGTAGCTCGATGTTAGGGCCCATTGATCAAGTGGAGAATTTGCTTGTTCTAGTGGGCTGTGGTGCAGTGGTTTGGTTGGGTTGCTTCTAGAGATTTTTCGTATCTTTTCCGCAAACTGCAACAAGTGTTGTTTGCTCATTTATACTTTGTAGGAACTCTATCCCAATGTTTATTACGAATAGCGTTGCTCATGTCTCTCACCCCTCTATTTGCAACTAGAAATGCATGCAGGTCACCTTGTGCTTTGGTTCGTTTATATGTATCCTCCAAGTTGCTTTACTGGTTCATGTTCTTTAAAAATACGGGGTCAAGGAACCACTTGGGTGGTGGTAGGTGTTGCCCACTTCTGCTAGGCTTACGTCTGTTCCCAAACACACCCATATGTCGTAGTAAATAAATAAATAAATAAATAAATAAATATGTTTATTCAGGTAATGTACATACATAAAGTGATTTTACATAATGGATCGATTATAGATAGAGCTTAGTACATACAATGCCTAAAGGTACTATTACGCAAAGCGTTTCAGGTAAGAAAACATTAATATCTAACACTTAATACTAAATGAGCATACAGAATAAAATGTGTTGGGAACAAATACAAAATAAAGATAAAAGAAGGGGGGGAACATGACTGAAAAAAGCAGTCACAAATACAATAGGTCGACAAACAGCGTTGATTAAAAAAAATAACAGACATGGGTTGAGAATAGAGGGGTAAGGTAGGTTTACAGGGAATTATTAGGTAGTGTTAGTTTTAATCTTAAACTGGTTGAGAGAGGTACAGTCTTTAACATGGTTGGGAGGTCATTCCACATTCTCGGTCCTTTGATTTGTAGAGCATTTCTAACTTGATTAAGTCGTACTCTTGGAATATCAAAACTGTATTTATTTCTGTGTGGTGCTCATGGGTTCTGTTACAAAACCTCAATGAAGCTTTGAGGTCAGGATTGGCATTACACAGTTCAGCGTTTTATATATGTATAATACACATGAGAGAATGTGCAGTGACTTAATATCTAACATATCAGAGATCTGAGTTGGGGTACCGAGTGATGTCTGGGGCCAAAGTTGGATATTGTCCTAATAACAACTTTGTGTTGAGTAATTAGAGGACGTAAATGATTTTGGTAGTAGAAACCCCTCAAGCACAAATACCATAGTTGGAGGTATGGATAGATGAGGGAGTAATAGAGAGTAACCAGGGAAGGGCGAGGTACATAATATCTGGATGTTAGAAAGAATGCCAACAGTTTTTGAAACTTTTTTTTGATATATTTAGAATGTGGACCTGGAAATTCAACTTGGTGACCAATGAGAACGCCATGGAATTTGCCATCTATTTGTTACAAATTTGGGTATTTGTTTATTTTGAGATTATTTGTTAGAGGATTATTGCCAAAACAGAATATAGAAAGTTTTGTCAATGTAAGGGTGATTTGTTGGCAGTTAGCCAAGATGGACTTTATTTAGCTCAGTATTTACTGTGGCATTTAGAGGAAGAGGGTCAGGACTAGAGATCATGAAGGTTGTGTCGTCACGACAAATAGATTTGGTCTAAGGTGTTGGGGGGCATTGGGAAGGTCATTAATGAAGATGAGGAAGAGGAGATGGCCAAGTATGCTGCCCTGATGGTAACACCAATGTGGACACTGGGTAGGGTGGGAGAAATTGAATTGTTCACATAAACATACTGGAGCCGGTCAGTAAGGTGAGATTTGAGGTATTGCAGGGAGTGTCCTCTGACTCCATAATGATGTAATTTAAGAAGAAAGGTTTTGGTGGTGGACAGTATCAAGAGCCTTACGCAGGTCCACAAATAACCCAACAGGAAC
>WNGS01003601.1:0-15428 GCA_020271785.1 Procambarus virginalis
GTGATGGGAACTGGTAGTGGTGGTGGTGGGTGCTGATAGTGGAAGTGGTGGGTGCTGGTAGTGGTGGTAGTGGGTGCTGGTAGTTGTGGTGGTGGGTGCTGGTAGTGGTGGTGGTGGGTGCTGGTAGTGGTGGTGGAGGGAACTGGTAGTGGTGGTGGTGGGAGCTGGTAGTGGTGGTGGTGGGAACTGGTAGTGGTGGTGGTGGTGGGAGATGGTAGTTGTGGTCGGGGTGCTGGTAGTGGTGGTGGTAGGATCTGGTAGTGGTGGTGGTGGGAACTGGTAGTGGTGGTGGTGGGAACTGGTAGTGGTGGTGGTGGTGGGAGATGGTAGTTGTGGTCGGGGTGCTGGTAGTGGTGGTGGTAGGATCTGGTAGTGGTGGTGGTGGGTACTGGTAGTGCTGGTGGTGGTTGGAGCCGGTAGTGCTGGTGGTGGGTGCTGGTAGTAGTGGTGGTGGGAACTGGAAGAGGTGGTGGTAGCGGTGGGTGCTGGTAGTGGTGGTGGTGGGTGCTGGTAGTGATGGTGATGGGAACTGGTAGTGGTGGTGGTGGGAACTGGCAGTAGTAGTGGTGGGTGCTGGTAGTAACGGTGGTGGATGCTGGTAGTGGAGGTGGTGGGTGCTGGTAGTGATGGTGATGGGAACTGGTAGTGGTGGTGGTGGGAACTGGCAGTAGTAGTGGTGGGTGCAGGTAGTAGAGGTGGTGGGTGCTGGTAGTGGTGGTCGTGGGAACTGGTAGTGGTGGTGGTGGGAACTGGTAGTAGTAGTGGTGGGTGCTGGTAGTAGAGGTGGTGGGTGCTGGTAGTGGTGGTCGTGGGTGCTAGTAGTGGTGGTGGTGGGATCCGGTACTAATAGTGGTTGGTGCTGGTAGTGGTGGTGGTGAGTGCTAGTAGTTGACGTGGAGGGGGCTTGTGGTGGGAGCTGGTAGTGGTAGAAACTGGTTGTGGTAGGAGCTGGTGGTTATGGGTGCTGGTGGTTATGGGCGCTGGTAGTGGTGGGAGCTGGTAGTGTTGGTGGTGGGAACTGGTAGTGGTGGTGGTAGGAACTGGTTGTGGTTATCTTGAGGTTATCTTGAGATGATTTCGGGGCTTTAGTGTCCCCGCGGCCCGGTCCTCGACCAGGCCTCCACCCCCCAGGAAGCAGCCCGTGACAGCTGACTAACACCCAAACTCCCAGGTACCTATTTACTGCTAGGTAACAGGGGCATTCAGGGTGAAAGAAACTTTGCCCATTTGTTTCTGCCTCGTGCGGGAATCGAACCCACGCCACAGAATTACGAGTCCTGCGCGCTATCCACCAGGCTTCGAGGCTCCCTCCACCACCACCTCCTACGAGGTGGTGGTGGAGGTGGGAACTGGTAGTGGAGGTCGTGGGTGCTGGTAGTGGTTGTGGAGGGAACTGGTAGTGGTGGTGGTGGGAACTGGTAGTGGTGGTGGTGGGTGTTGGTGGTGGTGGTGGTGGGTGCTGGTAGTGGTTGTGGTAGTGGTGGGAGCTGGTAATGGCGGTGGTGGGAACTGGTTGTGGTGGTGTTGGTTGCTGGTAGTGGTGGTGGTGGGTGCTGGTAGTGTAGGTGTTGGGTGCTGGTAGTGGAGGTGGTGGGTCTGGTAGTGGTGGTGATGGGAACTGGGATTGGTGGTGATGGGAATTGGTAGTAGTGGTGGTGGTGGGATCCGGTAGTAATGGTGGTTGGAGCTGGTAGTTGTGGTCGTGGGTGCTAGTAGTAAAGGTGGAGGGGGCTGGTGTGGTGAGAGCTGGTGGTTGTGGGAGCTGGTAGTGGTAGGAGCTGGTAGTGGTAGGAGCAGGTAGTGATGGGAGCTGGTAGTGGTGGGAGCTGGTAGTGGTGGGAGCTGGTAGTGGTGGGAGCTGGAGGTGGTGGGAGCTGGTGGTGGTGGGAGCTGGTAGTGGTGGGAGCTGGTAGTGGTGGGAGCTGGTAGTGGTGGGAGCTGGTAGTGGTGGGTGCTGGTAGTGGTGGGAGCTGGTAGTGGTGGGAGCTGGTAGTGGTGGGAGCTGGAGGTGGTGGGAGCTGGTGGTGGTGGGTGCTGGTAGTGGTGGGAGCTGGTAGTGGTGGGAGCTGGTGGTTGTGGGAGCTGGTAGTGGTGGGAGCTGGTGGTTGTGGGAGCTGGTGGTGGTGGGTGCTGGTAGTGGTGGGAGCTGGTAGTGGTGGGAGCTGGTAGTGGTGGGAGCTGGAGGTGGTGGGAGCTGGTGGTTGTGGGAGCTGGTAGTGGTGGGAGCTGGTAGTGGTGGGAGCTGGTGGTTGTGGGAGCTGGTAGTGGTGGGAGCTGGTGGTTGTGGGAGCTGGTAGTGGTGGGAGCTGGTGGTTGTGGGAGCTGGTGGTGGTGGGTGCTGGTAGTGGTGGGAGCTGGTAGTGGTGGTGGTGGTGGTGGCGGGAGCTGGTAGTGGTGGGAGCTGGTAGTGGTGGGAGCTGGTGGTGGTGGGAGCTGGTAGTGGTGGGAGCTGGTAGTGGTGGGTGCTGGTGGTTGTGGGAGCTGGTAGTGGTGGGAGCTGGTGGTTGTGGGAGCTGGTAGTGGTGGGAGCTGGTAGTGGTGGGAGCTGGTGGTTGTGGGAGCTGGTAGTGGTGGGAGCTGGTGGTTGTGGGAGCTGGTAGTGGTGGGAGCTGGTGGTTGTGGGTGCTGGTGGTGGTGGGAGCTGGTAGTGGTGGGAGCTGGTAGTGGTGGGAGCTGGTAGTGGTGGGAGCTGGTAGTGGTGGGAGCTGGAGGTGGTGGGAGCTGGTGGTGGTGGGAGCTGGTAGTGGTGGGAGCTGGTGGTGGTGGGAGCTGGTAGTGGTGGGAGCTGGAGGTGGTGGGAGCTGGTAGTGGTGGGAGCTGGTAGTGGTGGGAGCTGGTAGTGGTGGGAGCTGGTGGTTGTGGGTGCTGGTGGTGGTGGGAGCTGGTAGTGGTGGGAGCTGGTAGTGGTGGGAGCTGGTGGTGGTGGGAGCTGGTAGTGGTGGGAGCTGGAGGTGGTGGGAGCTGGTAGTGGTGGGAGCTGGTAGTTGGGGTGCTGGTGGTGGTGGGAGCTGGTAGTGGTAGGAGCTGGTAGTGGTGGGAGCTGGTAGTGGTGGGAGCTGGTGGTGGTGGGAGCTGGTAGTGGTAGGAGCTGGTAGTGGTGGGAGCTGGTAGTGGTAGGAGCTGGTAGTGGTGGGAGCTGGTAGTGGTGGGAGCTGGTAGTGGTGGGAGCTGGTAGTGGTGGGAGCTGGTAGTTGTGGGAGCTGGTAGTGGTGGGAGCTGGTGGTGGTGGGTGCTGGTAGTGGTGGGAGCTGGTAGTGGTGGGAGCTGGTAGTGGTGGGAGCTGGTAGTGGTGGGAGCTGGTGGTGGTGGGTGCTGGTAGTGGTGGGAGCTGGTAGTGGTGGGAGCTGGTGGTTGTGGGTGCTGGTGGTGGTGGGAGCTGGTGGTGGTGGGAGCTGGTAGTGGCGGGAGCTGGTAGTGGTGGGTGCTGGTAGTGGTGGGAGCTGGTAGTGGTGGTGGTGGTGGTGGCGGGAGCTGGTAGTGGTGGGAGCTGGTAGTGGTGGGAGCTGGTGGTGGTGGGAGCTGGTAGTGGTGGGAGCTGGTAGTGGTGGGTGCTGGTAGTGGTGGGAGCTGGAGGTGGTGGGAGCTGGTAGTGGTGGGAGCTGGTAGTGGTGGGAGCTGGTGGTTGTGGGTGCTGGTGGTGGTGGGTGCTGGTGGTGGTGGGAGCTGGTAGTGGTGGGAGCTGGTAGTGGTGGGAGCTGGTGGTTGTGGGAGCTGGTAGTGGTGGGTGCTGGTGGTGGTGGGAGCTGGTGGTGGTGGGAGCTGGTAGTGGTGGGAGCTGGTGGTGGTGGGAGCTGGTAGTGGTGGGTGCTGGTGGTGGGGGGAGCTGGTGGTGGTGGGAGCTGGTAGTGGTGGGTGCTGGTGGTGGTGGGAGCTGGTGGTGGTGGGAGCTGGTAGTGGTGGGTGCTGGTGGTGGTGGGAGCTGGTAGTGGTGGGAGCTGGTGGTTGTGGGAGCTGGTAGTGGTGGGAGCTGGTAGTGGTGGGAGCTGGTAGTGGTGGGAGCTGGTAGTGGTGGGTGCTGGTGGTGGTGGGAGCTGGTAGTGGTGGGAGCTGGTGGTGGTGGGAGCTGGTAGTGGTGGGTGCTGGTGGTGGTGGGAGCTGGTAGTGGTGGGAGCTGGTGGTTGTGGGAGCTGGTAGTGGTGGGAGCTGGTGGTGGTGGGAGCTGGTAGTGGTGGGTGCTGGTGGTTGTGGGTGCTGGTAGTGGTGGGAGCTGGTAGTGGTGGGAGCTGGTAGTGGTGGGAGCTGGTAGTGGTGGGAGCTGGTGGTGGTGGGAGCTGGTAGTGGTGGGAGGGGGTAGTGGTGGGAGCTGGTGGTGGTGGGAGCTGGTGGTGGTGGGAGCTGGTGGTGGTGGGAGCTGGTAGTGGTGGGTGCTGGTAGTGGTGGGTGCTGGTAGTGGTGGGAGCTGGTAGTGGTGGGTGCTGGTAGTGGTGGGAGCTGGTAGTGGTGGGAGCTGGTGGTGGTGGGAGCTGGTAGTGGTGGGAGCTGGTAGTGGTGGGAGCTGGTAGTGGTGGGAGCTGGTGGTGGTGGGAGCTGGTGGNAGGCCAAGTGAGGCACTCGGCCAAGTGAGGCACTCGGCCAAGTGATGCACTCGGCCAAATGAGGCACTCGGCCAAATGAGGCACTCGGCCAATGAGGCACTCGGCCAAGTGAGCACTCGGCCAAGTGAGGCACTCGGCCAAGTGAGGCACTCGGCAAATGAGGCACTCGGCCAAGTGAGGCACTCGGCCAAGTGAGGCACTCGGCCAAATGAGGCACTCGGCCAAGTGAGGCACTCGGCCAAATGAGGCACTCGGCCAAGTGAGGCACTCGGCCAAGTGAGGCACTCGGCCAAATGAGGCACTCGGCCAAATGAGGCACTCGGCCAAGTGAGGCACTCGGCCAAATGAGGCACTCGGCCAAGTGAGGCACTCGGCCAAGTGAGGCACTCGGCCAAATGAGGCACTCGGCCAATGAGGCACTCGGCCAAGTGAGGCACTCGGCCAAATGAGGCACTCGGCCAAATGAGGCACTCTGCCAGTGAGGCACTCGGCCAAGTGAGGCACTCGGCCAAATGAGGCACTCGGCAAATGAGGCACTCGGCCAAGTGAGGCACTCGGCCAAATGAGGCACTCGGCCAAGTGAGGCACTCGGCCAAGTGAGGCACTCGGCCAAGTGAGGCACTCGGCCAAATGAGGCACTCGGCCAAGTGAGGCACTCGGCCAAATGAGGCACTCGGCCAAGTGAGGCACTCGGCCAAATGAGGCACTCGGCCAAATGAGGCACTCGGCCCAGTGAGGCACTCGGCCAAGTGAGGCACTCGGCCAAGTGAGGCACTCGGCCAAGTGAGGCACTCGGCCAAGTGAGGCACTCGGCCAAATGAGGCACTCGGCCAAGTGAGGCACTCGGCCAAGTGAGGCACTCGGCCAAATGAGGCACTCGGCCAAGTGAGGCACTCGGCCAAGTGAGGCACTCGGCCAAGTGAGGCACTCGGCCAAGTGAGGCACTCGGCCAAGTGAGGCACTCGGCCAAGTGAGGCACTCGGCCAAGTGCTTCACTGTAAACACTAGTACTCAAGGATGGAATAAATGTGGGTGGTTTGTGTGGTACAAAGTGCACAAAAGGTTTACCCTTTCTCATAATCCACTCTACTATAACTTCCTCCATCAAGAACTTTCAATCAATGAAAAGATGCGAAGTGACAACCGGAAATGTTCCCCTGGAACGAACATAGTCGTCAGCGAACAACCCGTCCTCGACGCAGGTCCATTCCATCCAGCGGTCGACCCCACAGACGCATCCATAAATTTTAACATGCTGTTCATTCAAAACGGGAATTTTCTCAAATATTAATTAATATTATAATATATTAGCAGATTGTGCATATATAGACATCGGTTAGGTTAGGGGTTTAGGTTCTGTTGGCGATTATTTGTATTTGTAGTACGTGGGTGAAGCATTTATAGCGTTGGGTTTCGAACAAAGTTCGTCAGTAAAGCACTTGTTCCGAAAGTGTTCGTACGTCATCAGTTGTGAGTCGTGTGTAAACCGTTTTTCATTCATAAACAGGGGGTTTGGCGGGTGCATGGAATGGACTTTGAGCTTTGTTTGTGAGGACGGGCTGGTGGACCCACTAATAGAAAACGGGACGGTATGTCAATTTCGCGAGCAGCTGCCATTTTCATGTATGACAGTTTTTGGTCTTATGTATAAGGTGTACGTCAAAATACGGCGTGCTACAACGAGAACGGGTTGGGGAAATAATGCTCGGCCAAAATATACCAATGATGTACAGCAATATTAGAAACATAATTAAAATTCTATTTCTAGTATTTTATTTTGGTTTATTACAAACATTTTTCAAATGCAAAATATTGAAGATGCAGTTTGTGTTGAGATCATTTGTTCAATACCAACGTTCTAGTTCTTGGTGTTCCCTTATGAACGATCTGTGACTTCTTACACATATTGCTCAATTTAAATGTAAAAAATATAATTTGTCAGTTCAAATACATTTTTTATTCTTGTCACATAAATGATTCCTTTGAGAGCATCGTTTGTGGTGTATACCTCCATGCAACAGGTGTTTGTGGTGTATACCTCCATGCAACAGGTGTTTGTGGTGTATACCTCCATGCAACAGGTGTTTGTGGTGTATACCTCCATGCAACAGGTGTTTGTGGTGTATACCTCCATGCAACAGGTGTTTGTGGTGTATACCTCCATGCAACAGGTGTTTGTGGTGTATACCTCCATGCAACAGGTGTTTGTGGTGTATACCTCCATGCAACAGGTGTTTGTGGTGTATACCTCCATGCAACAGGTGTTTGTGGTGTATACCTCCATGCAACAGATGTTTGTGGTGTATACCTCCATGCAACAGATGTTTGTGATGTATACCTCCATGCAACAGATGTTTGGGGTATATACCTCCATGCAACAGATGTTTGGGGTATATACCTCCATGCAACAGATGTTTGTGGGTATTCCTCCATGCAACAGATGTTTGTGGTGTATTCCTCCATGCAACAGATGTTTGTGGTGTATTCCTCCATGCAACAGATGTTTGGGGTGTATACCTCCATGCAACAGATGTTTGGGGTGTATACCTCCATGCAACAGATGTTTGGGGTGTATACCTCCATGCAACAGATGTTTGGGGTATATACCTCCATGCAACAGATGTTTGGGGTATATACCTCCATGCAACAGATGTTTGGGGGTATATACCTCCATGCAACAGATGTTTGGGGTATATACCTCCATGCAACAGATGTTTGGGGTGTATACCTCCGTGCAACAGATGTTTGGGGTGTATACCTCCGTGCAACAGATGTTTGGGGTGTATACCTCCGTGCAACAGATGTTTGGGGTGTATACCTCCGTGCAACAGATGTTTGGGGTATATACCTCCATGCAACAGATGTTTGGGGTATATACCTCCATGCAACAGATGTTTGGGGTATATACCTCCATGCAACAGATGTTTGGGGTGTATACCTCCGTGCAACAGATGTTTGGGGTATATACCTCCGTGCAACAGATGTTTGGGGTATATACCTCCGTGCAACAGATGTTTGGGGTATATATCCGTGCAACAGATGTTTGGGGTATATACCTCCGTGCAACAGATGTTTGGGGTATATACCTCCGTGCAACAGATGTTTGGGGTATATACCTCCGTGCAACAGATGTTTGGGGTATATACCTCCATGCAACAGATGTTTGGGGTATATACCTCCATGCAACAGATGTTTGGGGTATATACCTCCATGCAACAGATGTTTGGGGTATATACCTCCATGCAACAGATGTTTGGGGTATATACCTCCATGCAACAGATGTTTGGGGTATATACCTCCATGCAACAGATGTTTGGGGTATATATCTCCATGCAACAGATGTTTGGGGTATATACCTCCATGCAACAGATGTTTGGGGTATATATCTCCATGCAACAGATGTTTGGGGTATATACCTCCATGCAACAGATGTTTGGGGTATATATCTCCATGCAACAGATGTTTGGGGTGTATACCTCCATGCAACAGATGTTTGGGGTATATACCTCCATGCAACAGATGTTTGGGGTGTATACCTCCATGCAACAGATGTTTGGGGGTATATACCTCCATGCAACAGATGTTTGGGGTGTATACCTCCATGCAACAGATGTTTGGGGGTATATACCTTCATGCAACAGATGTTTGGGGTATATACCTCCATGCAACAGATGTTTGGGGTGTATACCTCCATGCAACAGATGTTTGGGGTATATCTCCATGCAACAGATGTTTGGGGTATATACCTCCATGCAACAGATGTTTGGGGTATATACCTCCATGCAACAGATGTTTGGGGTATATACCTCCATGCAACAGATGTTTGGGGTATATACCTCCATGCAACAGATGTTTGGGGTATATACCTCCATGCAACAGATGTTTGGGGTATATACCTCCATGCAACAGATGTTTGGGGTATATACCTCCATGCAACAGATGTTTGGGGGTATATACCTCCATGCAACAGATGTTTGGGGTATATACCTCCATGCAACAGATGTTTGGGGTATATACCTCCATGCAACAGATGTTTGGGGTATATACCTCCATGCAACAGATGTTTGGGGTATATACCTCCATGCAACAGATGTTTGGGGTGTATACCTCCATGCAACAGATGTTTGGGGTGTATACCTCCGTGCAACAGATGTTTGGGGTGTATACCTCCGTGCAACAGATGTTTGGGGTGTATACCTCCGTGCAACAGATGTTTGGGGTGTATACCTCCGTGCAACAGATGTTTGGGGTGTATACCTCCGTGCAACAGATGTTTGGGGTGTATACCTCCGTGCAACAGATGTTTGGGGTATATACCTCCATGCAACAGATGTTTGGGGTATATACCTCCATGCAACAGATGTTTGGGGGTATATACCTCCATGCAACAGATGTTTGGGGTGTATACCTCCATGCAACAGATGTTTGGGGGTATATACCTCCATGCAACAGATGTTTGGGGTGTATACCTCCATGCAACAGATGTTTTACTTTCCAATAGTATAAGTTTTATTTCTTAAAGAAACTTGCATCTACAATTCATTTTTTTTAATATTTTTCAATTGTCGAACACAACCTAAAAATTCATAATTTCAACGGACGTCCATAAGTGCTTTCACTTCCCTTGTCAGCAGTCACGTGACCAGCATCAGGGTCACGTGACCAGCTGCAGGATCACGTGACCCGCAACGGGGGTCACGTGACCAGCATCATGGGTCACGTGACCAGCTGCAGGATCACGTGACCCGCAACGGGGGTCACGTGACCAGCATCAGGGGTCACGTGACCAGCATCAGAGGTCACGTGACCAGCATCAGGGGTCACGTGACCAGCATCAGAGGTCACGTGACCAGCATCAGGGGTCACGTGACCAGCAGCGGGGGTCACGTGACCAGCATCAGGGGTCACGTGACCAGCATCAGAGGTCACGTGACCAGCATCAGGGGTCACGTGACCAGCATCAGAGGTCACGTGACCAGCATCAGGGGTCACGTGACCAGCAGCGGGGGTCACGTGACCAGCAGCGGGGGTCACGTGACCAGGAGCCAAGCTTCCCCCTCACCACAATACAATAAAGGTATAAGTACTCTTGTGTTGCTCTAAGGTGGCGCATCAAACTCAACATTAATGCAGCGACAACAACTGTATTAGGTGCACATTCCACCGCGACAACAATGACTAGAAAGCCGTTGAGGAATGGGACTCACTAGTGAGCATTCTGCGTCTACATCCGCCACCAAGATACTGTTATTAAAACAAGACTAAAACCAGTGCACTAAAACAGAAGCAAAAAAGAAACAGGACAAAAAGAGGAATCCCCACCTCCATTTAAAACTTTGACACAAATATCACAGTAATAAGGTTATTGCGAATAAACCGAACTCAATACGGGCTCACCATAGACCGTGCTACATGACACTTCGTTATGAGTAGCTAAATCTGAAACAACAACAACAAATCAATTAGACAAACTTCGGTCCACAACGCGGGCCTCCACTGTTATCCTGCCACTGTCCCTCACACCGTCCTGGGGTCTTGTCTATCTGCCCCTGTCCCACACACCGTCCCTGGGGTCTTGCCTACCCTGCCACTGTCCCTCACACCGTCCTGGGGTCTTGCCTACCCTGCCACTGTCCCTCACACCGTCCTGGGGTCTTGCCTACCCTGCCACTGCCCCCTCACACCGTCCCTGGGGTCTTGCCTACCCTGCCACTGTCCCTCACACCGTCCCTGGGGTCTGCCTACCTGCCACTGTCCCTCACACCGTCCCTGGGGTCTTGCTACCCTGCCACTGCCCCTCACACTGTCCCTGGGGTCTTGCCTACTGCCACTGCCCCCACCATCCCTGGGGTCTTGCCTACCCTGCACCTGCCCCACACCGTCCCTGGGGTCTTGCCTACCCTGCCACTGCCCCTCACACCGTCCTGGGTCTTGCCTACCCTGCCACTGCCCCTCACACCGTCCCTGGGGTCTTGCCTCCCCTGCCACTGGCCCTCACACCGTCCCTGGGGTCTTGCCTTCCCTGCCACTGTCCCTCACACCGTCCCTGGGGTCTTGCCTCCCCTGCCACTGCCCCTCACACCGTCCCTGGGGTCTTGCCTACCCTGCCACTGTCCCTCACACCGTCCCTGGGGTCTTGCCTCCCTGCCACTGCCCCTCACACCGTCCCTGGGGTCTTGCCTCCCTTGCCACTGCCCCTCACACCGTCCCTGGGGTCTTGCTACCCTGCCACTGTCCCTCACACCGTCCCTGGGGTCTTGCCTCCCTGCCACTGCCCTCACACCGTCCCTGGGGTCTTGCTCCCCTGCCACTGCCCTTACACCGTCCCTGGGGTCTTGCCTCCCCTGCCACTGCCCCTCACACCGTCCCTGGGGTCTTGCCTACCCTGCCACTGCCCCTCACACCGTCCCTGGGGTCTTGCCTACCCTGCCACTGTCCTCACACCGTCCCGGCTTCTAGCCTCCCCTGCCACTGCCCCTCACACCGTCCCGGGGTCTTGCCTACCCTGCCACTGCCCCTCACACCGTCCCTGGGGTCTTGCCTACCCTGCCACTGCCCCTCACACCGTCCCTGGGGTCTTGCCTACCCTGCCACTGCCCCTCACACCGTCCCTGGGGTCTTGCCTACCCTGCCACTGGCCCTCACACCGTCCCTGGGGTCTTGCCTCCCCTGCCACTGCCCCTCACACCGTCCCTGGGGTCTTGCCTCCCCTGCCACTGCCCCTCACACCGTCCCTGGGGTCTTGCCTCCCTGCCACTGCCCCTCACACCGTCCCTGGGGTTTGCCTTGCTCCCTGCCACTGCCCCTCACACCGTCCTGGGGTCTTGCCTCCCCTGCCACTGCCCCTCACACCGTCCCTGGGGTCTTGCCTACCCTGCCACTGCCCTCACACCGTCCCTGGGGTCTTGCCTACCCTGCCACTGTCCCTCTCACCGTCCCTGGGGTCTTGCCTACCCTGCCACTGTCCCTCACACCGTCCCTGGGGTCTTGCCTCCTCTGCCACTGTCCCTCACACGTCCCTGGGGTCTTGCCTACCCTGCCACTGCCCCTCACACCGTCCCTGGGGTCTTGCCTCCCCTGCCACTGCCCCTCACACCGTCCCTGGGGTCTTGCCTACCCTGCCACTGCCCCTCACACCGTCCCTGGGGTCTTGCCTACCCTGCCACTGCCCCTCACACCGTCCCTGGGGTCTTGCCTACCCTGCCACTGTCCCTCACACCGTCCCTGGGGTCTTGCCTACCCTGCCACTGCCCCTCACACCGTCCCTGGGGTCTTGCCTCCCCTGCCACTGCCCCTCACCCGTCCCTGGGGTCTTGCCTACCCTGCCACTGTCCCTCACACCGTCCCTGGGGTCTTGCCTACCCTGCCACTGCCCCTCACACCGTCCCTGGGGTCTTGCCTACCCTGCCACTGCCCCTCACACCGTCCCTGGGGTCTTGCCTACCCTGCCACTGCCCCTCACACCGTCCCTGGGGTCTTGCCTACCCTGCCACTGCCCCTACCTCTGACACATCCCCCTGGCCTGCCTCCCACCCTCAGCCTCCCAGGGTCACTCATAACTCCGGCGGGTCTGGGAAGTCTCCCACTATAATCACCATGGGAGGAATATAGTGTCAAGCGGTGATGCATCAGTCTGTGTGATTTACTGCTGGCAGCGTTGCGAGGGAGACTGGCTCTTACGGTGCAACCTCTTAGGGGCGGTATTGCCCTGCTGGCGCCACACAAGTTGGGTCTACTTATGTTATTGATAGACTAACAGAGGCGTTACTACTGTCTGCTGACTCATGGTGCTTGGGTGAGTACTGTCTGCTGACTCATGAGGCTTGTGTGAGTACTGTCTGCTGACTCATGGTGCTTGGGTGAGTACTGTCTGCTGACTCATGGTGCTTGTGTGAGTACTGTCTGCTGACTCATGGTGCTTGGGTGAGTACTGTCTGCTGACTCATGGTGCTTGTGTGAGTACTGTCTGCTGACTCATGGTGCTTGGGTGAGTACTGTCTGCTGACTCATGGTGCTTGTGTGAGTACTGTCTGCTGACTCATGGTGCTTGTGTGAGTACTGTCTGCTGACTCATGGTGCTTGTGTGAGTACTGTCTGCTGACTCATGGTGCTTGTGTGAGTACTGTCTGCTGACTCATGGTGCTTGTGTGAGTACTGTCTGCTGACTCATGAGGCTTGTGTGAGTACTGTCTGCTGACTCATGGTGCTTGGGTGAGTACTGTCTGCTGACTCATGGTGCTTGGGTGAGTACTGTCTGCTGACTCATGGTGCTTGGGCGAGTACTGTCTGCTGATTCATGAGGCTTGTGTGAGTACTGTCTGCTGACTCATGATACTGATGAGAATAAGTTACTGAACATTGCTGACCTGCGTCTTAACTAAATGTTATTGGCTTAATGACTTGAAAAAATTAATACTGAGATGCCTGTGTTTTATGGTCATTTATAGATGGTTGGGGGGGGGGTGCTATAAGTGGTGGTGGTGGGTGCTGGTAGTGGTGGTGGTGGGAGAGCACCCACCACCTCTACTACCAGCACCCACCACTACTACTACCAGTTCCCACCATCACCACTACCAGTTCCCACGACCACCACTACCAGCACCCACCACCTCTACTACCTGCACCCACCACTACTACTGCCAGTTCCCACCACCACCACTACCAGTTCCCATCACCATCACTACCAGCACCCACCACCACCACTACCAGCACCCACCGCTACCACCACCTCTTCCAGTTCCCACCACCACTACTACCAGCACCCACCACCAGCACTACCGGCTCCAACCACCACCAGCACTACCAGTACCCACCACCACCACTACCAGATCCTACCACCACCACTACCAGTTCCCACCACCACCACTACCAGCACCCCGACCACAACTACCATCTCCCACCACCACCACACTACCAGTTCCCACCACCACCACTACCAGTTCCCACCACCACTACCACTACCAGCACCCACAACCACAACTACCAGATCCCACCACCACCACTACCAGTTCCCACCACTACCACTACCAGCTCCCACCACCACCACCACTTCCAGCACCCACCACCACCACTACCAGTTCCTACCACCACCACTACCAGTTCCCACCACCAACACTACCAGCACCCACCACCACCACTACCTGTACCCACCACCACCAGTACCGGCACCCACAACCACCACAACCAGCACCCACCATCACCACCGCTACCAGTTCCAACCACCACTACAACCAGCACCCACTACCAGCTCCCACGACCAAAACAACCAGTACCCACAACCACCACTACCAGCACCCACCATCACCACTACCAGCACCCACCACCACCAGCTCCAACCACCACCAGCTCCAACCACCACCACTACCAGCACCCACCACCACCAGCTTCAACCTCCACCACTACCAGCACCCACTACCACTACCACTACCAGCACCCACCACCATTACAACCAGCACCCACCACCACCACAACCAGTTCCCTCCACTACACTACCAGCACCCACCACCACACACTACCAGCACCAACCACCACCACACCAGCACCCACGACCACCACTACCAGTTCCCTCCACCACCACTACCAGCACCCACCACCACCTACTATCCAGCACCCACCACACAACTACCAGCACCCACTACCACCACTACCAGCACCCAACCACTTCCACTGCATCAGCACCCACCACCACCACTACCAGTTCCCATCACCACCACAACTACCAGCTCCCATCACCACCACCATCAGCACCCAGCACCACCACTACCAATTCCTACCCCAATACTACCAATTCCCTACCACCACTACTATCATCACCCACCACCACCACCCCTACCATCCACCCACCACCGCCACCACTACTAGCACCCACCACCACCACTACCAAGCACCCACCACACCACCCACCACTACCCGCTCCCACCACAGCTACCCGCAACCAGCACCCACCACCACCACTACTAGCACCCGGCACCACCACTACCATCACCCACCACTACCACTACCAGCCACCCACCACCACCACTACCAGCACCCACCACCACCACTCACCAGCACCCGGCACCACACTACCACACACCACCACCACACGACCAGCACCCGGCACCACCACAACCAGCACCCACCACCACCACTACCAGCACCCAGCACCACCACTACCAGCACCACCACCACCACCACTACCAGCACCCACCACCACCAGTTCCCACCACCACCACTACCAGCACCCACCACCACCCACTACCAGCACCCAACCACCCACCAGTTCCCACCACCACCACTACTATCACCCCACCACCACCAGCTCCCACAACCAGCCACTACAAGCACACCACCACCACCACTACCAGCTCCCACCACCACCAGCTTTTACCACCACCACTATTAGCACCGTACCACCACCACCACCACTACCAGCACCCCACCACCACCCACCACTACCAGCACCCCACCACCACCCAGCTCCCACCACCACCAGCTGCCACCACCACCACTACCAGCACCCCCACCACCACTACCATCACCGGCCACCACCACCAGCTCCTACCACCACCACTACCAGTACCCACCACACCACTACCAGCTCCCACCACCACTAGCTCCCACCACCACTACTACCAGCACCCACCACCGACCACTACCAGTACCCACCACCACCACCAGCTCCCAACCACCACCACTAACCAGCACCCACCACCACCACTACCAGCACCCACCACCACCACTAGCGGTCCCACCACCACCACTTCCAGCACCCACCACCACCACTAGCTCCCACCCCATCACTACCAGCACCCACCACCACCACTTTCCAGCACCCACCACCACCACTAGCTCCCACCACCACCACTACCAGCACCCACCACCACCACTTCCAGCACCCACCACCACCACTAG
>WNGS01003602.1:11485-29497 GCA_020271785.1 Procambarus virginalis
GGATGAGGTCAAAAAGCACCTATTGGAGGATGTGAGAAAAGCTGTTGGGCCGGATGGAATCTCGCCATGGGTATTGAAAGAGTGTGCAGGAGCACTTTGCTTACCACTCTCCATAGTGTATAGTAAGTCACTGGAAACGGGGGACCTACCAGAAATATGGAAGACTGCTAATGTAGTACCAATATACAAAAAGGGTGACAGACAAGAGGCACTGAACTACAGGCCAGTGTCCTTAACTTGTATACCATGCAAGGTGATGGAGAAGATTGTGAGAAAAAACCTAGTAACACATCTGGAGAGAAGAGACTTCGTGACAACCCATCAACATGGGTTCAGGGAGGGTAAATCTTGCCTTACAGGCTTGATAGAATTCTACGATCAGGTGACAAGAATTAAGCAAGAAAGAGAAGGGTGGGCGGACTGCATTTTTTTGGACTGTCGGAAAGCCTTTGACACAGTACCCCATAAAAGGTTGATGCATAAGCTGGAGAAACAGGCAGGAGTAACAGGTAGGGCGCTCCAGTGGATAAGGGAGTACCTAAGCAATAGGAAGCAGAGAGTTACAGTGAGGGGTGAGACCTCAGACTGGCGTGAAGTCACCAGTGGAGTCCCACAGGGCTCTGTACTTGGACCTATCCTGTTTCTGATATACGTAAATGATCTCCCAGAGGGTATAGACTCATTCCTCTCAATGTTTGCTGACGACGCCAAAATCATGAGAAGGATTAAGACAGAGGAGGACAGCTTGAGACTTCAAGAAGACCTGGACAAGCTGCAGGAATGGTCGAACAAATGGCTGTTAGAGTTTAACCCAAGCAAATGTAATGTAATGAAGATAGGGGTAGGAAGCAGGAGACCAGATACAAGGTATCATTTGGGAGATGAAATACTTCAAGAGTCAGAGAGAGAGAAAGACCTGGGGGTTGATATCACGCCAGACCTGTCCCCTGAAGCTCATATCAAGAGGATAACATCAGCAGCATATGCCAGGTTGGCTAACATAAGAACGGCCTTTAGAAACTTGTGTAAGGAATCTTTCAGAACATTATATACCACATATGTCAGACCAATCCTGGAGTATGCGGCTCCAGCATGGAGTCCCTATCTAGTCAAGCATAAGACTAAACTGGAAAAGGTTCAAAGGTTTGCCACCAGACTAGTACCCGAGCTGAGAGGTATGAGCTACGAGGAGCGACTGCAGGAATTAAACCTCACTTCGTTGGAAGACAGAAGAGTTAGGGGGGACATGATCACCACATTCAAGATTCTCAAGGGAATCGACAGGGTTGATAAAGACAGGCTGTTTAACACAAGGGGCACACGCACTAGGGGACACAGGTGGAAACTGAGTGCCCAAATGAGCCACAGAGATATTAGAAAGAACTTTTTTAGTGTCAGAGTGGTTGACAAATGGAATGCATTAGGAAGCGATGTGGTGGAGGCTGACTCCATACACAGTTTCAAGTGTAGATATGATAGAGCCCATTAGGCTCAGGAAACTGTACACCTGTTGATTGACGGTTGAGAGGCGGGACCAAAGAGCCAGAGCTCAACCCCCGCAAGCACAACTAGGTGAGTACAACTAGGTGAGTATACCAGGAAGCAGCCAATAGCAGCTGTCTAACTCACCAGGTACCTATTTACTGATAGGTGAACAGTCGTATCAGGGTGAAAGAAACTATGCCGAATTGTTTCCGCCATCGCCGGGGATCGATCTCCGGTCCCAAGAAATAAGAGTCCCGTGTGCTGTCCACTCAGCCTCGGGCCCCATTGTGGTGCCCCTTCCCTGTCGTCTATGGTGACGCCTCTCGCGGGGTCGAGGTTCTAAGATCTATCCTTATATTTAAATGTTGTTTCTTGCATATTTGAGGTGAAGAATTTTTATTTCATACTGACAGTTTATACAATACCTTTTGCAGTAAAATCTCGAGACATGTAAATCTGTAAACCAAAATCGACTTCTATGAGGACGTGGTCTCCTCTCCTAACTAAGGTATCGATGATCTCTTCGTACTTTGAGTGAGGTTTGTATATTAGGCGACCGTTCTCATTCAGCTCAGCCATCTCACGGTATACTCCAGTCTCAACCTCCTGGAAACATAAACCAGCAAACTTTACTTGTCCGTGTATAGACAACACCAGCTTGTTATTATAAAAAAAATTAATACATTATTGAATTTGTAATTATGAATTCGATCGGTCATGTAGAACAGCAGGCACAATAGGAAGCATGAAGAACCGAACAAAATTGTCAAACGAAGTAAAATTATAATACAAGATGATTTTGGATAAATTGTACTTTATGTATCTCAATAAACATTCTGCAGACTGTAGTTAAGCTTACATACCCGCACAAGTTGTGCATTAGAGGAGCCTTGCTCCCACACAGTGATGACGGAGCGGTCATCCAGTACGTCCCGGAGAGACTGGTAGGGTTGAGGGATGTGTCTGACAGCCAGGAGAGCCATGAGGTTGCCGGCGTAGCTCTGCGTCAACACCACCGTCACCAGCCCCCACACTGTCAACACCACCCGCTCCCACCACCAGTACGTACCAGAGCCCAAAACATCTATAACAGAAATATGTATTGAATAGTGTGGTGTCTGGTGTATAGCTGAGATAGTCTTGGTAGTAAGGTTGATGTAAAGTCATTCCTGGTTACTGACTTTAATAATAATAAACGATTACATGACTATGGCTCCCAAGCTTGGCAGGCGTCCTGTGCTTTGTTTTCCTTCTCTCTCCTGGCGTCCAGCCGCCGCACATAGAAAACGGATGGTACCATTTTCTGTGAACATGACATCCCTCCTTTTCTTTAAAAAGAATGAATACAGGATGTCTACCATGCTTGTAGCACAAAGCAAAGTTATTGACACAAAGTAAGTTTTAACATATCAAGAGATATTGCATACATTTAACATTAATTAAACACACAAAGAATTTAAACAATCTTTACCACAAAGGATTTCAATGTTAAAAATACATATGCAATGTTAAACAAACATGAAAGAAACTGTAATACAAAGTTACAAAATATTGAATGAGAGATCTGCATTATTCAAACAATATTAAATTTAGTTCAGCATAACAAGTAAATACTTTGCATTACATAGGAACACAATTAATCATCATATCGTGAAGGGCGTTTAACATGACGTTTTGGACGAGAGTCCTTAAGTACAGGAATATCCTCGATGAATTGTTTATCGAGTTATAACTCATTTTTTCTTTTTCTTTTGCACGACTTTGCACTTCATCATTTTCTACACTATTTGGAATCACTTTGAAATAAGCCATATTACGTGTTATACTATGATCTCTATTACTCGCTGTTACCATAGTTCCTTTCACACTAATCACTTTATATGGTTTTGTATCATATGGCATATCTAGCTTTCCCTCTTTTTTCTTTTTAACGAGAACAGTATCTCCAACCTTTATGAATTGTTCCTTTGCACGTTGATCATGAGCAATTTTCATTTTGCCCTTGGCTAGTGCATCCTTCTGAGCGAGACGTTTATCCGTTACTTTGGCTGGCATGACAGGTAGTGCGATTCTCATAGGACGTCCAAATAAAAGTTCGCCAGGCGACTTGCCCAGTGTTCCATGCGGTGTTGCACGGTAGTTCCTGAGAAAAGCATACATAGCTTGTTTCCAGGATCGTCCTTCGGCATGAGCACAACGTACAGCTTTCATGAGAGGTTGCATGAATCTCTCTACTTCTCCATTTGCTTGAGGATGTAGTGGCATCACACGGCGGTGTTTGAATCCAATATGCTCAGCAAAGTTGACAAAGTCTTGTCCATTAAATGGCGGTCCATTGTCCGTCTTGACAACTTCAGGAATGCCAAAGTTTGAAAAGATCTTGTCGAGTTTCGGGATGACAGCCTTTGCAGATGTGGAAGTGATGATTTCTACTTCTGGATAACGTGAGTGATCATCAATGACTACCATCAAGTACTCTCCAGTTGGTAGCGGTCCACAGAAGTCCATCGATACTTCCATCCATGGTGCAGCAGGTAGTGGTGAAGGTTGTAGAGGTGTTGGTCTTGAAGTATCCACTGCAGCTTGGCAAGGGACACAGGCATCATGCATGTCCTTAGCTTGACGATCAATGCCAGGAAACCACACCTTTTCTCGTAGCAGCTGTTTGGTCCTTACAAGACCTTGGTGTCCTTGATGTGCAAGCTTCAGAGCACGTTGCTGGAGAACAGCTGGAATAACGATACGAGTACCTCGCAGCACGGTGTCGCGTTGTTGCGTAACACTAATTCTGTCTGGATGCGTTCAAGTGCTTTGAATGCATCTTGGTCAACTCCTGAGGGTGGGATGCGTGGAAACTTTTTCTTAGTCAATGCATCCACTATTGCTTGCAGAGTGGGTCCTCTAGGGTTGCAGTACGGATTTATCAAGAGTGAGAGCCTTGGGGACTGCATCACAGGTTACAGAGTGTACATATTCCTCGGCAACTTGCTGATGCTGGTGATGGTGAAACTGTTGGCAGGATGTCGACTGATGTAATCAGCGGGATTGCCTGCACCGGCTTGTATTCACCGTAAAGTTGTATGGTTGCAGACGAAGAGCCATCTCTCAATGCGAGCTGGTGGTTTGGACTTTGGATTATTGAAGATGGTCTCCAACGGTTTGTGGTCAGTGACTATCGTGGTAAAGGGTGCACCAAGCAGATACACATTGAAGTGTTCACAGCCCCATACAAGAGCAAGAGCTTCCTTCTCTGTCTGACTGTATCGTTGCTCAACATCTGTGAGAGAACGGCTGGCGTAGGCAATTACTACTCTTGAATCTGGTTGACCAGGGTGTGTTGGCTAACACAGCACCTAAAACCAACAGGACTAGCATCTACCGTTAACTCAGTGTCCATTGATGGATCAAGTCATGCAGCTTCAGCATTTCTACTAGTGCATCTTTCACAGCATCAAATGCATTTTGCTCGACATCGCTCCAGTACCATGATGCATTTTTCTTCAGGAGCTCACGTAGAGGCTTCGTAATGGTAGCAAAATCTGGAATGAAGCGAGAACAGTAGTTTGCCATTCCCAGAAAACTATGTACTTCAGTGGATGTTGAAGGAAGTGCAGCATTCTTGATATCTGCAACTTTCTTAGGATCTGGAGACAGACCTTTGTCACTAAGTACATGTCCAAAGAATTCATTTTTATGTTGATTGAACTCACACTTTGCTCGGCTTAGCGTCAAATTCTTTTCTCGTAAGCGTTGCAATGTTGCACGAAGAGCTTTGTCGTGTTCAGCTTGGGTACGGCCAAAACAATGATGTCATCAGACAAGTTGTCAGCATTAGGTATATCTTGCAATACCTGGCTGATGATGTGNCCCCCCCTCCTTTCCAAGTAATTTGGGGATTGTTACGAATCTAGGATTGATTCTACCATTATTCATGATAACGATCTATAGAATTTAATCCTTTCCTTGTTCAGTACTATTATTAGTATGGTATCCATTTGTCTTCAGTTATATTGAATGATTTATATTGTAGCATGCTGTAGTGTGCATGAGTTCATTATTTCTGATAGGCTTGTGCAAGTTAATTCTTGTTGGAGGGAGTGTGGCTTCTCCGTGGGGGATGACCATATTTGGATGTGTCCAGTGTGCAGCCTGTTGTCAAGCTAGCGTCAATAATTCAACCTTTAATTAATTTCTGTTATTGATTGTAATTATTCTTGTGATTACTGTAACAGTATTATATACCTGAAGATTACTGATTATATTGTTATTTTGTACTACACTTTGGTAGTAAAGTTTTCACAAGAGTTCATGTGGATGTTTAGTTGATCTTTTTGTTAGGACGCCTGCCTTGCTGGCGGGAGGCTAGGTAGTCGCGTGGGTGAGCTGGATGGGAGAAGACATGTATTGGAGATAAGTCGGTGTATTTTGTTTATTTTGCTTAATACTTAGTTAATTCGCTTGGTAAAGAGATTGTCTGTGCTCATTAAGTGATTTTATGATATTATTGCATGCTGAAGGATAATTCTGGCTTCTTATAATTTTTATCATTTATCTGTTGATATGTCTTGTTACCCTTAAGTACAGTATATTGTTTTGCATATTAAGCAGTGTTTTTCTTTTAATACCCTATTATATAATACCATACCCTAGACAAACTTTAAGGTGAGGCCGAAATATATGTATTTTGATCACTGCAAGCAAAAGAACCATACCTAGGCTTCAAGGGTTATAACAAAATGGGGGCCTGTCCTATATGCATTAATTATTAATTCCCTGTAACGTAATGTACTAATTAACAGTGCAGATTACTAATAGCAATTGCCTTCGTAGGTACTATGTGGTTATCTAGTGACACCTAATCAAGCCTGTGTACATATTCTCTGTTCAGTCTGAGCTGCTGTGAAAACTTCTCAACGTTTCACAATTGAGGTAAGTGTTCAGATTGTGCCATTGGCCAAGCAAAATTTTCAGTGTTATTTTAAGTGCTAAGTTGTGATAATTCAGCCAACCATGGAGGATCAGGTTGCTGTGATGGTGGAGCAGCCAAATTTTGGTAAAATTAAAGACTTGAAGAATTCTGGTGTGTTGTTTCTGGCAGATAAATTGAACCTAACAGTTTCCAGTAAAATGTTAAAGGCTCAGTTGTTAAGAGTCATTGTCACACACTTGGTGGAGGAGCAACTTGAAGATGAGTGTTTAGGAGAGTTAGAAGAAGAGTCAAGTGACCAGGTGGCAATCTTAAAGTTGGAGATGGAGACTAAATTAGAAATGGCTGGACTGGAAGCAGACAAACAGAGGTTGGAGGCTCAGGTGCAACTAGCAGAACAGCAAACTAAACAATTAGAAATTCAGCAGAGTTTGGCTGAAAATAAAAGTAGGTTGGAGGAACAGAGAATTGCAGCAGGGCAAGGTAACACTAGCAATAATCCAGAGAGTACTAATAGTTCTTCCAAATACAGTAAACATGTAGATTTACCTAAGTTTAATGAGGAAGATCCATAAATATTCATTTTGCATTTTAAGAAGTTAGCAGTCACCATGAATTGGCCTGTGGATCAATGGGTGTTCATTATGCATGGATAATTTAAAGGGAAAACTCAGGAAGTTTTTGAATCTATTCCTACTGAGAATTCTTTCGATTTTAAATATGTCCAACAAAGCATCTCGAATGCATACCAGCAGATCCCAAAGGCACATAGACAAAAATTCAGAGGTTTAAAAAGAGCACATGACCAGGATATTTCTGACTTTGTGCAGGTTAAACTCGAACATTTTGACAGATGGGTTAAAGCACTTAACATTACAGAGTTTGAGACTTTGAGAAACCTCATAGTAACTGAGGAAATTTTTGGATGTTAACCAGAGAAATTAGCTTTGTTTATGGCTGAAAATAAATGAACCACTGATCTTATGAAACTAGCCAAGCTAGCTGACGAGCATGAATTACTTACTAAGGTGCCTTTTCGAGCACCAGTTAATCATTATAATGTTATGACTAATTATTATGCACCTAAAAATCATGTTTTCCAGGCCCGACCAGCTACTTCACCTTCTCCCCTGAACCCTTCACCTGTAAAGCCTAAAACTGAGAAACAACAGACAGTGTTGTCAACCTCAAGTAATGTAGTGATTAAACCTGCAGTTGGTTCGGTTGTTTCGACCACTGGCAGATATTGCACGCATTGCAGGAGAAGAGGTCATGTGGTAAATTCCTGTTATGCCTTGCATCCTGAGTTGAGACCAACTGGTCTGCTTATAAGTAGGGGTTGGAAAGCCTTTAATGCCAATGTTGCTCCAGTCATGCCCAAGTGGATGATTAATTTTGATCCATACCTACATTCGGGTACCTTATTATGTACTAGTGGAACCTGGAAGCCCGTGCAGTTGTTAAGGGACACTGGTGCTTCCCAGTCTTTAATTTCTCACCGTGTTCTTACTGATGTTAGCACAGAAGACACTGGAGAGGTAGTGTTATGGCAGGGACTTGGAGGTCATGTCCAGTGTGTACCATTGGTTAAAGTTAACCTGAAGTCATCTATTACACCGGGTTGGTGCACTGTAGCAGTTAGTGAGCAGTTGCCCATCCCTGGGATTGATGTTATTGTAGGTAATGATTTTGACAAGTGTCAAGTTAGTGGGACAGATTGTCCTGTTATGTTTACTAACCCTAGTGCAGTACTGGCTCAACCAGATGTAGGTGATGGTGTCATTAATCCAGCCTGTGTTGTGACCAGATCCATGGGTAAGCAGAGTGTGGTAAGTCCTGCTACTACCAAGGTGGATGTTCTCGAGGCCAGGACCCCTTCAGACAGGGAGATGGAGGTGGACCTTGAGGATACATTTTTAGATCACGCGGATGTCGAGAGTGAGGCCGGTGCTAAAGCCCTAATTTATTCTGACCCAGATGGTCTGGAAGAGGTGGCCCAGGTACCAGTTCCTTGCCCGCTCGCTCCAGCTGTTGAGTTCCAGACCTTGAGTGAGTTACAGAGTACTGATCCCAGTCTAGCTGAATGTTATTCAGAAGCAGCCGACTCCATTGATACTTTGGATGAGAGTACTGGTTGTTATTTCAATGGTCGATGTCTGATGAGAAGATGGAGACCATCAGGAACTCCCTCAGCAGATGATTGTGAGTCTAGGACCCAGCTCGTTGTTCCTAGGGAGTATAGGGAGCAGGTATTGCAAGCTGCCCATGATGACCTTATGGGAGGTCACCACGGGATCTCCAACATGTATCATAAGATATGTAAATTTTTCTATTGGCCAAAACTCAAAAAGGATGTGGTCAGATATTGTCACAATTATGTTGTGTGTCAAACTGTTGGTAAACCTAACCAGACTGTGCCACGAGCACCATTATACCCTATTGTAGTGCCAGAGGAGCCTTTTACACATGTAGTGCTGGATTGTGTCGGACCTTTACCCCGTACCAAATCCGGAAATATGTATGTTTACAATTCTATGTATGACCACCAGGTTCCCTGAAGCATATGCCTTACGTAACATTAGGGCTGCTACACTTATAAAGCAGTTGGAACGATTTTTTTCAGTATTTGGTATGCCCCGTATATTTCAAACTGATAATGGGAGCAATTTTTGTTCCACAACATTTATTACCTTTTGTAATTCATTTGGTATCCAGCATAATTTTTCCAGTCCTTACCATCCTCAGAGTCAAGGGGAAATCGAGCGGTTCCACCAAACCCTTAAAAAGATGTTGAAAGCAACTGGGGAAGATTCACCCAGACATTGGGATGACAATTTACCATTTGTTCAATTAGCTGCCAGGGATGGATTGCACAGTGCCCTAGGCTGCTCTCCATTCGATCTTGTGTTTGGACATCAGGTGAGAGGACCTTTAAAAATATTGCAAGAGAAAATGTTGGGAGATGTAACAGCTAGGCAGAGTGAGCATTACATGAAGGAAGTGAAAAGCAAACTGTCTAGAACGAAGTAGTTGGCCTTACAACATCTGGGTGAGGCACAACAGGTAATGAAGGAGAAACATGACAAGAGGTTCAATGCCAAACTCAGAGTTTTTGAACCAGGAGATTTAGTAATGGTCTTGAAGCCTCGTATGGGTACTTCTATGTCACATAAATTTGCAGGACCTTATCCAGTGGTAAAACGTCTTGGTGAAGTCACCTACAAAGTTTGCAATCCCAAACAGAAACATCAAATCATGAGTGTACATGTGAATCGGTTAAAGGCTTATTGTGGGCCCAGTATTGTGGCTTGTTGTGTTACTGAGGAGGTAAATCCTGAGGAGTCAATTGTTGTAGGGGAAGACAGTAATCCTCTTTTATCTAATTCCAGTTCCTGGGAAGAATTGTTGTGTCATTTGCAGGATGAACAGAGAGCAAAGTTCCAGGACCTTTTGAAGATGTTCTCCAACTTGTTTGGGGAGGTCCCCACTCAGTCACCTCTCATTACTCATGACCTTAAACTGACAGAGGTAACTCCAATTCGGCTACACCCTTATCGAGTGACCCCCGAGAAACGACGTATCATCCAGGAGGAAGTTGATTATCTTCTTCGACATGGGTTCATTAGACCCAGTCAGAGCTCCTGGAGTTAACCGTGTTTAGTGGTACCTAAACCAGAGGGTAAATGGGGATTAGTAGTGGATTATAGAAAGCTAAACCAAGTAACTGTAGTTGATGTATATCCATTACCTTTATTAGAGGTCTGCATCGACCAAATTGGTCATGCTAACTTTGTATCTAAATTGAACTTATCTAAGGGGCATCACCAGATACCACTTACAGATTTTGCAAGGGAAGTGACAGCTTTTATCACCCCTGATGAAACATTCGAGTGTAATGTGATGCCGTTTGGACTAAGGAATGCACCAGAAACTTTTCAAAAGTTGATGAATTCTTTGTTGAAGGATGTGCCAGGTTGTAGGGCATATTTGGATGACATTGTGATTTTCAGTAAGAATTGGGTAGATCATATGTCCAGTTTAAAGCAATTGTTTACTGTGTTACAACATGCTAATTTGACTGTTAATATGAAGAAATGTAGTTGGGCTAAGGGAACTATAGTGTACTTAGGACATGAGGTCGGACAAGGTAGGATAGTCCCGTTGCAAGACAAGATCCAGGCAATTGGGGGTTACCCAGTACTAACAAGTAAAAAGCCTGTGCAGATTTTTATTGGGTTGTGTGCGTATTACAGGAGATATTGTAAAAACTTTTCCATTGTTGCTGCACCTATAACCAATCTTCTAAGGAAGCCGGTAAAATTCAAGTGGACGCAGGAGTGTCAGAACTCCTTTCAGAAGTTGAAAGGAGTTCTCACAACGTCTCCTGTGCTAGCCAGTCGACAGTTTGATAAACCTTTTATTATGCACATAGATGCTTCGGATCTAGGAGCAGGTGCTGTTTTGTTCCAAGTAGGACCAGATGATTTAGAACACCCTGTATATTATTTCTTTCGTAAATTTGACAGGGCACAAGCTAATTATTCTGTGGTTGAAAAAAAGCACTTTGTTTGATCTTGGCAGTTAAGAAGTTTGAGACATACTTGTCAGGCAATCAAGTTGTAGTATATACAGATCATAATCCACTAACATTCATTAACTCCATGAAATGTAAAAACCAGAGAATACTTAGATGGTCATTGATTCTGCAAGAATTCAATATTGTAATTCGTCATATTCCTGGGTGGCAAAATGTTATTGCTGATGCCTTATCCAGAGGATTTCCTGTTGCACTGCCATAATATGAATTGTTCTATACTCATAAGACGCATGTATTTTTTTTTATTTTTTACTGTGCGAAATTTTATTGTTTTATACTTTGATCTTTTGTTGAAGTATATTCACGTTATATTTTCATGTTATATTTTATGCAGTCAAAAAATGAAATCAACCTTCAGATAATATAATTTTTTTTAAGGACCGGGAGGGATGTTACGAATCTATGATTGATTCTACCATTATTCATGATAATGATGTATAGAATTTAATCCTTTCCTTGTTCAGTACTATTATTAGTATGGTATCCATTTGTGTTCCAATTAATATTGTATGATTTATATTGTAGCATGCTGTAGTGTGCATGAGTTGCATTATTTCTGATAGGCTTGTGCAAGTTAATTCTTGTTGGAGGGAGTGTGGCTTCTCCGTGGGGGATGACCATATTTGGATGTGTCCAGTGTGCAGCCTGTTGTCAAGCTAGCGTCAATAATTCAACCTTTGATTAATTTCTGTAATTGATTGTAATTTATTCTTGTGATTGCTGTAACAGTATTATATACCCTGAAGATTACTGATTATATTGTTATTTTGTACTACACTTTGGTAGTAAAGTTTTCACAAGAGTTCATGTGGATGTTTAGTTGATCTTTTTGTTAGGACACCTGCCTTGCTGGCGGGAGGCTAGGTAGTCGCGTGGGTGAGCTGGATGGGAGAAGACATGTATTGGAGATAAGTCGGTGTATTTTGTTTATTTTGCTTAATACTTAGTTAATTCTCTTGGTAAGACTACTTTGTGCAACCCCATTTATTCATTCATGTGTTTAAGATATTGTCTGTGCTCATTAGTGATTTTATGGTATTATTGCATGTTGAACGATAATTCTGGCTTCCTTTAATTTTTATCATTTATTTGTTGATATGTCTTGTTACTCTTAAATACAGTATATTGTTTTGCATATTAAGCAGTGTTTTTCTTATAATACCCTATTATATCATACCATACCCTAGACAAACTTTTGAATATATATTAAGGCGAGGCCGAAATATATATATTTTTGATCACTGAAAGCAAAAGAACCATACCTAGGCCTCTAGGGTTATAACAGGGATTAAGTCCCAAGGGTTAAATGAGTGATTAATTGGTCCAGACCCTAATTAGTTGACAGCTTTCGGTTAATGGTCTGGTAGTGGCGGCGTAAAGAGATCCTTGAGTTTGCTAGAAACCTAGAACGTCGTCACGTGGCTGTAGAATCATAGCCGATCGAGCGATTAAGACCACGTGGCATGGGACTCGGCTGAGAGTTAGCTCTTGGGTCCTTGGAATTTAGTTTAAGTAAGCATATTGTGATGGAAAAAGAAAAAAAATTGTAGGTGTTCGGCAGTCCTTCCAATGGCTGGTGTCAATGCCAATCACATTTACAAAAAAAAAGTTTACTGCTTGGCTGTTGCCTCCTGTGGTCAAGTAAAAAGAAAAAAACGCAAAACAAATCGTATGAGCAATGAAACTTTAATTAACTTGAAAACAAATATGAACAAAGATAATATTTCCTTGGTTATGTACAGTGCTAATTTAAACAAGATTACAAAGTCAAAAAATAATAATATAAAATAAAATAATGGTTACGTTACTCTTCAATGAATAAGACAAAAAATGAATTATAAGGTGCTGAGACTAATGCACTGGCCGAAAACATCCACTAATAAACAGAGTGTATATCAGATAGGTGTATCAGCTTTGAGAGCACAGGATATTCTAAATACAATGGCTAGTGCATGCTCAGTCATTGGCTATGAAGATGGCACTGAAGTAGAGTGCAGATGCCGAGTCACCAATGGGAAGCATGCTGGCTGAAAGTGGTGGTTTGGTGATCGAAGGGGTGAAGTGGTGACCGCGAGGAGGGGGGAGTGGTGTGAGTGATAAGTATCTGTTACGTATTCTCACTGTAGAAACATATTCTACTAAAGATGTACAACTCTTGATGGTAGTACTTAGATGTTGTACATGCACTGAAGTAACATGATGATAGGAAAGAGCAGGCCAAATCTCTCTTGAAGGATATTATCGTAACAATATGCATGGACAGGGTAAAGGGCAGAGTAGAGCCCATACCCGTCCCGTGTTACATAGGTATAGTTTATTATGTTCATAAGTTTTGTTCATATCTCTTAGCATATTTGGAAATTTGTACACAATCTAATATAAATAAAATTGTAAATGTTCGTTTGTTCAAAATCGCTAATCTCCGAAAGTCCTTTACCGATTGTTTTGAAATTTTCACACAACATTCCATTTGCATCCGAGCAGGTTTTTATGTACATACTCTATAGATGTCACGTATGACTGGAAAAAATCATACTTCTTTTGGAAAACTGTTTTTCATGTGAGGGAAATCTTCGAAGCCTCTTTACCGATTGCTTTGAAATTTTGACAGAACTTTGCATTCGAATAGGCGCTTGTTTTTATATACCTATTACATATATGCCTCACCTGTGACAGGAAAAAACATGCATTTTTTAAAAACAGTGCCATCTGTTGGACGCAATAGCAACACACGCTGTAATCTCCGAAAGTTCTTCATTGATTGCTTTGAAATTTTGACACAACGTTCCATTCTAATATGCGCATGTTTATATATACCTACTATATAGATGCCACACCTGTGACCGATAAAAACATGCTTTTTTGAAAAACAGCACCTCTTGTTGCACGTAATAGCAACACACGCTATACTAAATATGTTACTATTCCATTTCAGTGTCTCCGACTGCATTTGATAAATTGAATTTTCATAGATTTTGATTTGTTTTGATTTTGATTTAATTATTTTGTGTGACATTGTATTGGAATTGAGCTGTGTTGTTTAACATACCGTTCATTTCGTGAGTATAGTTTATTTTTCTATTTTTTCATTGTTTTCATTTCGTTTTTTAACGAGTTTTCTTATATTTCAGTGATGGGAACATCAGATTATTTTATATTCCCAATTTTCTAATTGGAACACCAGATCATTTGGGAATGCATCAGAAGAGGAAGTGGGGAATAGTGGGGAGGACGAGGGGATGGTGAGGAGGACGAGGGGACAGGAAAAGGGGTAACGGTGGGGAAGACGAAGGGAAAGGGAAGGGGGTAATGGTGGGGAGGACGAGGGAATGGGGGGAGTTGGGGACGAGGGGACAGGGGAATGGAGAATGGGGAGGGACAGGGGAATGGGGGGATGGTGGTTAGGACGAGGGGACGGGGATGGGGGGAATGGTATGGAGAACGTGAAGATGGGGGAGTGGCAGATGAAGGGGTGGACGAGGGGATAAGGGAGGGGGATGTGGTGGGAGGACTTGGAGACAGGTTGCTGTAACTCAGCAACTAACATGCATTGCTAAGCCACAGCACTGCATGGGTGGATACAGCTAGTATGTGATATTTCTTGATCTGCCAATTGTGGTGCAGGAGTGGACAGTGGCCACATGTGGTGTAGGAGAGGAGAGTCGCCACATGTGGTGCAGGAGTGGACAGTGGCCACATGTGGTGTAGGAGAGGACAGTGGCCACATGTGGTGTAGGAGTGGACAGTGGCCACGTGTGGTGTAGGAGTGGACAGTGGCCACGTGTGGTGCAGGAGTGGACAGTGGCCACGTGTGGTGCAGGAGTGGACAGTGGCCACGTGTGGTGAAGGAGTGGACAGTGGCCACATGTGGTGTAGGAGAGGACAGTGGCCACATGTGGTGCAGGAGTGGACAGTGGCCACATGTGGTGTAGGAGAGGACAGTCGCCACATGTGGTGCAGGAGTGGACAGTGGCCACATGTGGTGTAGGAGAGGACAGTGGCCACATGTGGTGTAGGAGTGGACAGTGGCCACGTGTGGTGTAGGAGTGGACAGTGGCCACGTGTGGTGCAGGAGTGGACAGTGGCCACGTGTGGTGAAGGAGTGGACAGTGGCCACATGTGGTGTAGGAGAGGACAGTGGCCACATGTGGTGTAGGAGTGGACAGTGGCCACGTGTGGTGTAGGAGTGGACAGTGGCCACGTGTGGTGCAGGAGTGGACAGTGGCCACGTGTGGTGAAGGAGTGGACAGTGGCCACGTGTGATGTAGGAGTGGACAGTGGCCACGTGTGGTGCAGGAGTGGACAGTGGCCACGTGTTGTGTAGGAGTGGACAGTGGCCACGTGTGGTGCAGGAGTGGACAGTGGCCACATGTGGTGCAGGAGTGGACAGTGGCCACGTGTGGTGCAGGAGTGGACAGTGGCCACGTGTAGTGTAGGAGTGGACAGTGGCCACGTGTGGTTCAGGAGTGGACAGTGGCCACGTGTGGTGTAGGCGTGGATAGTGGCCATGTGTGGTGCAGGAGTGGACAGTGGCCACGTCTGGTGTAGGAGTGGACAGTGGCCACGTGTGGTGCAGGAGTGGACAGTGGCCACGTGTGGTGAACGAGTGGACAGTGGCCACGTGTGGTGTAGGAGTGGACAGTGGCCACGTGTGGTGCAGGAGTGGACAGTGGCCACGTGTGGTGTAGGAGTGGACAGTGGCCACGTGTGGTGCAGGAGTAGACAGTGGCCACGTGTGGTGTAGGAGTGGACAGTGGCCACGTATGATGCAGGAGTGGACAGTGGCCACGTGTGGTGCAGGAGAGGACAGTTGCCACTTGTGGTGCAGGAGTGGACAGTGGCCACGTGTGGTGTAGGAGTGGACAGTGGCCACGTGTGGTGCAGGAGGGGACAGTGGCCACGTGTGGTGTAGGAGTGGATAGTGGCCACGTGTGGTGCAGGAGTGGACAGTGGCCACGTGTGGTGTAGGAGTGGACAGTGGCCACGTGTGGTGCAGGAGTGGACAGTGGCCACGTGTGGTGCAGGAGTGGACAGTGGCCACGTGTGGTGTAGGAGTGGACAGTGGCCACGTGTGGTGCAGGAGTGGACAGTGGCCACGTGTGGTGTAGGAGTGGACAGTGGCCACGTGTGGTGCAGAAGTGGACAGTGGCCACGTGTGGTGCAGGAGTGGACAGTGGCCACGTGTGGTGCAGGAGTGGACAGTGGCCACGTGTGGTGTAGGAGTGGACAGTGGCCACGTGTGGTGCAGGGGTGGACAGTGGCCACGTGTGGTGTAGAAGTGGAGAGTGGCCACGTGTGGTGCAGGAGTGGACAGTGGCCATTTGTGGTGCAGGAGTGGACAGTGGCCATTTGTGGTGCAGGAGTGGACAGTGGCCACGTGTGGTGTAGGAGTGGACAGTGGCCACGTGTGGTGCAGGAGTGGACAGTGGCCACGTGTGGTGTAGGAGTGGACAGTGGCCACGTGTGGTGCAGGAGTGGACAGTGGCCACGTGTGGTGCAGGAGTGGACAGTGGCCACGTGTGGAGTAGGAGTGGACAGTGGCCACGTGTGGTGCAGGAGTGGACAGTGGCCACGTGTGGTGTAGGAGTCGACGGTGGCCACGTGTGGTGTAGGAGTGGACAGTGGCCACGTGTGGTGAAGGAGTGGACAGTGGCCACGTGTGGTGCAGGAGTGGACAGTGGCCACGTGTGGTGTAGGAGTGGACAGTGGCCACGTGTGGTGCAGGAGTGGACAGTGGCCACGTGTGGTGTAGGAGTGGACAGTGGCCACGTGTGGTGCAGGGGTGGACAGTGGCCACGTGTGGTGTAGAAGTGGACAGTGGCCACGTGTGGTGCAGGAGTGGACAGTGGCCACGTGTGGTGTAGGAGTGGACAGTGGCCACGTGTGGTGTAGGAGTGGACAGTAGCCACGTGTGGTGCAGGAGTGGACAGTGGCCACGTGTGGTGTAGGAGTGGACAGTGGCCACGTGTGGTGTAGGAGTGGACAGTGGCCACGTGTGGTGCAGGAGTGGACAGTGGCCACGTGTGGTGCAGGAGTGGACAGTGGCCACGTGTGGTGTAGGAGTGGACAGTGGCCACGTGTGGTGCAGGAGTGGACAGTGGCCACGTGTGGTATAGGAGTCGACGGTGGCCACGTGTGGTGTAGGAGTGGACAGTGGCCACGTGTGGTGCAGGAGTGGACAGTGGCCACGTGTGGTGCAGGAGTGGACAGTTGCCACGTGTGGTGTAGGAGTGGACAGTGGCCACGTGTGGTGCAGGAGTGGACAGTGGCCACGTGTGGTGTAAGAGTGGACAGTGGCCACGTGTGGTGCAGGGGTGGACAGTGGCCACGTGTGGTGTAGAAGTGGACAGTGGCCACGTGTGGTGCAGGAGTGGACAGTGGCCACGTGTGGTGTAGGAGTGGACAGTGGCCACGTGTGGTGTAGGAGTGGACAGTAGCCACGTGTGGTTCAGGAGTCGACAGCGGCCATGTGTGGTGTAGGAGTGGACAGTGGCCACGTGTGGTGTAGGAGTGGACAGTGGCCACGTGTGGTGCAGGAGTGGACAGTGGCCACGTGTGGTGCAGGAGTGGACAGTGGCCACGTGTGGTGTAGGAGTGGACAGTGGCCATGGGTATTCACCTAGTTGTGTTTGCGGGGTTGAGCTCTGGCTGTTTCGGCCGGCCTCTCAACTGTCAATCAATCAATCAACTTTTTTCACACACACACACACACCACACACACACACACACACACACACACACACACACACACACACACACACACACACACACACACACACACACACACACACACACACACACACCTACGACACATAGCGTAGCGACGGTAGGAGACACACGCGATTAGCGAGGTCCGCGGAAATTCGTCAATTTCACGGTACATTGAAGGATTATTGAGGCTAGATCATAGTATTTGGCCTCTCGCAGTGTGTAGCTAGCAGGGTGCTACATAGCATAGTCATATCGCTAGCGATTGTGCAAAGAAATCAAAGTGGAGCTAGTG
>WNGS01003603.1:0-19544 GCA_020271785.1 Procambarus virginalis
GGCTTAATTCAACTACTCAGCTGCTGCACCTCCTGCTTCATCTACTACAGCGGTCGTCACAGAATCCGGCCGTAGTCGTCGCTTGGAGGGGAAAAGACAGTGTACAGGGTAGAGAAGATCTTGTGATCGGTCTGGGATCGTGGGGTAACGTGCATACGAGCAGTAACAGACTCGTAGATCCCATACCAGTGATGATTAGACTTGCTAGTGCTCTGTAGCAGTCGATGGGAACGGGGAAATAAGTGTTAGTGCTTTAAGGCAGATTTCCCATGTTTGTTTAAGACGAATCATTGTGCGCGTCACCTGTGTACGAACGCTTCACTTACCGGTGGGTCGAGGGTACGAAACAAGCCGTGTTGTGGGAGGGTTCGGTGCGCGCCATTGTACGAACGATACCGCGGAGGTACCAACCAGCCAGCCTACCACCACTGAGCCACCACCCATAGCGGGGTGCCTGATGTATGGGAATGGTGTGTGTAAGCCGGCAGTATGAATGTAAGTACCTATGTGTGTATTTCTGGTGATTAGTAGTCTCTAAAGCTTGAATTCGAGGTCAAGTGTTCCGTCGCATTGTCACGCAGCACCTGTAGGTGAAGTGAAGTGTGGGCGAGGAGATAATCACCCTTGTCATCTCGTCAGTCCTGAGGGACGTACGTCTTGTGAGCACAGACGTACAGAGTGTGTGTGTGTGTGGGTACACACGGGAACAGAGTATATACATAGATTAGCCAAGGACTGAGAGGATGTCCATGTAATATTATATTATTCCATTGTGGTAATTATTCATTCTTGATCGTCCGTGGGACGGAGTGATATCATTTCATGTGTAGTCTTGCAGGTGTGGAATTTCAACACTGAGCGCTCAGGTATGTGGTAACGTCAGTGATTCCTGGCATGATTATTGTGGAGTGGCCCACAGTGTGGTTTTAATTAATTTGTATTGTTCCCAGGGGCCGTGAGAAGTGTGATTATATATACATATTGTGGTTGCAGTATTAACGTAATTTTGGTAGAATTTGGTGAGTGACGAGGCTGTCGGGAGTGACAGCCCTCGCTCTGTCGAGTAACGTAAAACTCGGGAGTGTTTATTCGGCATGCGTGATCGATAAATCACTCACCCATGTGATTTAGGAGTGCGAGATCTCCTTAGTGTTCCCAATAACGTTTGATAGCTGTAGGCTACATGTGTCAGCAGTAATTGTATATATATATATATATATATATATATATAATCGTAGTGTCACGGTGCCCAGTGTTATTGTGTTATTTACTGTGTGGTTATTGCAAATTTGGGACCTATGTTCTAGGGGTTATTGAGAGCACTGGGGTCATTTGCAACAGTAAATAAGTAAGTGTTGAGCAGTATTCTAATACTTGGAAATTAGAGTACTTGCAGTGTGTGTTGTTGCAAAGGGGTTGTCATTGTTAGTGATTGTTGCTAGAGTTGAGCAATCACCGTGGGTAACTGCAGTTCAGTAAAGTCATTGTGGGGGCAGTGTTCTAGAGGGTTCATGTCCTGTATGTTATTTTACTAGGTTCTGCAGTATTGTCATTGCAACCGGATTGTAACGTAAATCACTGTGATTTGTTAGTGTGATTTGACATTGTCGTGGGTGAACTCGGCTGTAGACGAGTACTTGGATATACATATATTCTCCTGTTTATCTGGTAGGACATCGAAGTCCAGTATTCAGTGAGGTGATTGCGAGGCAATTAATATAACGTAACCGAGGGAACGCCCATTGCTTAAGAGAATTTGTTCTTTTACAATATGAGTAACGTAGAATACGTTTGGGTTAATTTACTTTCCTGCAAGCAGCTACGGTAGTCTCAAGGAGCCTAGCCACCAGCCAGATAAGAATTAGAGTATTGTCTGTCGTAATTAACGGTCAGTGGGCCGGGTAATTGACGTGTTTCAGGAAGTCAAAGTAATTAATCTCGATCCTTGTTGATCGACTCACACGAAGGCTACATTGTTCCATTAACGTAACGTCGTTATTTATGTCCGGAAGTACCGGCACTTGATTGACTCGTGGGAAGAGTAACGTCATTTAGAATAACGTAAACGTGGTGCCTAATTACTGTTATTAGCCACCTGAATTGGTCTGAGTATGGAAGGCTCAGACGGAATTCATACCTTAATGTAAATTGCTGAGCCAGTGTGAAAGGTTGCGTATTTAACTGTTTAATTATTGATCTTGAGGATAGTAATTAATTACTCTAAAGGTAATCACGAGTGATTACCGTTCTCTTAGCACTTTGGACATTGTAAATCAGAGTTTACCATCGCTGAGTGATTAGTAACCGATTAACGTAAATTAACGTAACTAGTAAAGAGATTAATCAGCTGTCTTGTAGTACAGGGATTAATGGGATTTTCTCACTGAATGCTCGACGGGTAGAGTGTTGTGTAATTTCCGCGTTACTAGTGACAGTTGTAAGAGTTATTAAATTAACGTAAATGTTATTGTGTTATTAACGTAAATCAATTGTATTGATTGTTGATCGTCCGTGGGACGAAGTGTTAACGTAAAGATTAATTTGAGGAAGGGTGCTGGAGTTGCCAGTGAACCCATTAGTTATTGATGTCATTGAAAGGCTACTGATTTGATTGCATTGCAACCGCTATTGCAGGTGTAGACTGCACTGAGGCGTAGAACAGTTAGGAGGTTACTGGAGACGTGTTTCAGAACTCACTGTGTCATTTGTTGTAATTGTGATTATAGATCTGTTAGTTCTTGCTTGCTTGTTGATTCCTCTGTGGGCACGCTTATGTTCGAGTTAGTTCATTATGCAGTCCGAGGGGCTGGTGTCTAGCTGTCATTGATAGTGTCACAGGAAGGATTTCGAGTAACGTCATTGACATTCTTTTGTTTTGTTGTAGTAGTTAGTACTTTATTGAATAAACTAAGTTGTTATGTTAACACTGTCTTTTCGTTACACCCCCACACATTATTATTGTTATGCAAATGTTCTTCACACTCGACTATTGGAGACTTATTTCTGAGCTTTGGATCAAATATACGGCACTACACAACAATAAATTATTGTTGTGAGAGCCCAGGACCTACTCGTTAGATTCGCTTCGGCGATTACGAAGGTCGACGACCTAGTGGAGGGGATTTCAATTTCATTGGGGTCTCGGCGTTTGCTCGCGCCTAGTCAATTGTTCGTACAGGGTCCCAAAGTGAGGAATGAGCTGCTTACTACACTGGTGTGTTAGCTAAGCAAGTCCTTCCTCAGGCGACCTAGTTGAATATCACGACAGGAATAAAGGTTAAAGAATAAAGAAAATTCTTAGAAATTTTCCGAGCTCAATTCCTTATACCAATTTCATTTATTCCACTTACTTATGTAAGTCACCCAAAACTCTCACAACGTGGCGCCCAACGTGGGGCCGTAGACTTTTGATTCATAATCAGAAAGTAAGACTCATCAAGTCGAGAAACCTAGGAAGAAAGGTGTGCAGAACATTGCAGAACAATATTGTTGTGGGTGTGTTTGTTGTCGGTTAGCAGGATTAGGTACACACACACCACACACACAGAATGGATGAGGATTATAGGTTTAAGTACATGTATCTGTATGCGCTAGGTATGGCGTGCTGCCAAAGGATAGAGACATTCGCACAGATGAGGAATGTCGGCAGTATGTTGAGGACCATAATGCCTATGTACAGCGTGTACTTCTAGAAAGAGCAAACAGAAGTGATCTAGGGGACAAGGGAGTTCCCCTAGCCGACCGTGGTATAGTCGGTATGTCAGGGGGTGTGGGATTGAGTCCACCCCAGGAGAAGGAAGGGGAGTCGCGACCCCAGCCTAGGCTAAGGACTGATTCCTTGGGCCACAGAAACGTTTCATATGAAGTCAATCGGATACCAGAACATTTGCGCAGGATGGGGACTGAACAACCCCAGGAGGAATTCACTTTACAGTACCTTGCAGCTCAAGCTGATGCTATGGAACTGCAAGGAGTGGATAAGGCCAAATTTGTGGCCGACATGTGGAATGCCCACCACGAGAGATTGACTAGATTGGAAATTGCAAGAGTGCAATCACAGGCAAGGACGGGGAGTCAAACCCCTCCTACCGCGCCAAGCTCAGAGGTACCGGCGCTGGAAGTAGAGATACCTCCTCTATTGCCAAGAGAGGAGAAGATCGATCCTAGGGATGCATACCTAGATCGATGTGTGACAAAGGTTGAACAGTTCACTCAAGCTCCAAGTACGGGAGCCAAACCTAAGAAAGTAAGTCTAAGGGACACCAACAGAAACCCAAGGTTAAGGGACCCAGGTGCTTCACATGCAGCATGACAGGTCACCGAGCAGCTAAGTGCCCGAGCAACACTAGGCGTAAGACTAAGAAGGTGACCAAGGTGCAAGTTACAGGCATGAGTACCGTGGGAGGTGATGCCCTAAGACACACACTCGAGTTAACTAGAGGAAGAGTTAATGGGCAATGGACGAGTGTCTTTCGAGACCGGGGTGCTACAGTTAACATGGTCAGGAGCAGTTTGGTTGGGCCTGAGAGTAGAACAGGTCGAAACCTCCGTGTCCAGTACCCAGATGGCACTGGTAAGGACATGGAAGAAGTGTCCGTGTTGGTAGACACCCCATATATCAAAGGTAAGATCAAAGCTGCACTAAGTAGGAAGGCAGTGTATGGACTTTTGATAGGTAATACTCCTGGTATAGAGAACCAGGTGGGTCTGTCCTGTGGAAATGACCCAGCGGAAACAGGAACAGGTGAGAGGAAGGTTAAACCCGCTGGCGTTGACACCAAGCGTCAGCCGGCCGGTCGAGCAGAGATCACCGCCGCCCAGACAGAAGAAGAGGCGCAGCAGGTGAAAGGAAACCGGATCCATCCTTCTCTCCCTATTGCACAGAAAACGAGAACTGACTCAGAGGGACTCAGATGGGTCTCACCAGCTGACGGCGATGTCACACGGCCGCCAGCTGAGGAAGTCAAGGTCGCCTCTTGTCAGGCGAAAGATCAGGTGCATGAGGTAAAAGGAAAAAAGAGCAATTTTCCTTCTTTCATTTCACAGAAAACGGGGGTGAGCCCAGTGAGACGGGTGTGGCCCGGATCAGCTGATCCCGCCACGACCTGTCCACCAGCCAGACCCGCGAGGGTTAACACCACTCAGGAAGGTAAACGTCTGCTAGATGTTGCCAGTGGTGAGGCTAAGGTAGCTGTGGTTCCCACAAGTGAAGTGGATATTTTGGACCAATCTTTCAGGCTGTTGGAAGATCGTTCAGACAAACGAACGGTCGCTGAGAGATTGAAGAACGAGCAGGTCAGTGACTCAGTACTCAGTGAGGGGCGAGGTTTGACAGCTGCTGAAGAGGCCTCAGCCCAGTCAACTCAGTCGGTAGAGCAACCCGGTCTGAGAGTGACAGACAGACAGGAAGAAAGACCCTGTCACCTGGAAGTCACGACAGTCTGCTAACTGTCGGAATTGTGTCGGTAGAGTAGGGAAGGTGTGGAGTCTGTACTTCATTGGTAAGTTCATCCCAGTGTGCTATCCATTGTGTCCAGTATGACACAGACCTGTGGGGCGAGAGTGTGAGGGACTGACGAAAGGAAGCTGCGAGGCGTTGAGCCGGCTTAACCTGGACCCAGAACCTGAGCACGACCGCACTACGGTCAGGAAGTACCACCCTGGACGAGCCAGTGACGTCACATCTTGTCCCGCGAGCCACCGACGTCAACAGAAAACGGATGAATCACCACCACCACCCAGCCGCCATGCACTTAAGAGCAAAAGTGTAAGTGGCTGGTGATTTAGATGAAATTTTCCTCCGGGAAATTTTATCTTTTAGTGGGGGGTTGATGTGAGGGGATGGTTCACCAGCTCACTTACAATAGTGCTCTTATGCCTGTGGGAGGCCAGTACACTTGTTAAGTGCACTTGTTAAGTGTGCGGACTTAACTTTGGTAACCAGCAACCGAAACATCTAGTGTTTGGGCTTACGTGAGAGCCCCAGTCACCAGCAGTCCAGAAATGTTACCGTGGCCGTGGTAGCATGTCTGTGGACAGAGATAGAGCCGATAGCATCTCTCATTGTATAGCTAGGGCGAGACTCTAGTTTGCGCGGGAAAACAGTTAGGCCTGGCGTGGGTAGCTGCGGGCCACCCGCGCGCTAGCCACTTGAGGCGTCGCCATGGAAACAGACGCCATCTTAGTAAACATCTTGAGCCGCCATGTTGGTCGGCCATCTTGGAGTTGCCCTAGGGGCTATGCTACACCGTCGCTGATTGGAGGAGAGGGGTAGGCCCCAGTATGCCTTCCTCTCATTGGTTATTCCGAGGAATACGCGGGAATCGACGGTGTGAGCGTCATTCTGGAGGAGCCATCACCCTGTCAAGACGCTCCTATGCTCAATTCGGCCAATTGAGTATAGGCGTCGGGGTGGCTTAATTAACTACTCAGCTGCTGCACCTCCTGCTTCATCTACGACAGCGGTCGTCACAGAATCCGGCCGAAGTCGTCGCTTGGAGGGGAAAAGACAGTGTACAGTGGGTAGAGAAGATCTTGTGATCGGTCTGGGATCGTGGGGTAACGTGCATACGAGCAGTAACAGACTCGTAGATCCCATACCAGTGATGATTAGACTTGCTAGTGCTCTGTAGCAGTCGATGGGAACGGGGAAATAAGTGTTAGTGCTTTAAGGCAGATTTCCCATGTTTGTTTAAGACGATATCATTGTGCGCGTCACCTGTGTACGAACGCTTCACTTACCGGTGGGTCGAGGGTACGAAACAAGCCGTGTTGTGGGAGGGTTCGGTGCGCGCCATTGTACGAACGATACCGCGGAGGTACCAACCAGCCAGCCTACCACCACTGAGCCAGCCACCCATAGCGGGGTGCCTGATGTATGGGAATGGTGTGTGTAAGCCGGCAGTATGAATGTAAGTACCTATGTGTGTATTTCTGGTGATTAGTAGTCTCTAAAGCTTGAATTCGAGGTCAAGTGTTCCGTCGCATTGTCACGCAGCACCTGTAGGTGAAGTGAAGTGTGGACGAGGAGATAATCACCCTTGTCATCTGTCAGTCCTGAGGGACGTACGTCTTGTGAGCACAGACGTACAGAGTGTGTGTGTGTGTGTGGGTACACACGGGAACAGAGTATATACATAGATTAGCCAAGGACTGAGAGGATGTCCATGTAATAATTATATTATTCCATTGTGGTAATTATTCATTCTTGATCGTCCGTGGGACGGAGTGATATCATTTCATGTGTAGTCTTGCAGGTGTGGAATTTCAACACTGAGCGCTCAGGTATGTGGTAACGTCAGTGATTCCTGGCAATGATTATTGTGGAGTGGCCCACAGTGTGGTTTTAATTTTTTGTATTGTTCCCAGGGCCGTGAGAAGTGTGATTATATATACATATTGTGGTTGCAGTATTAACGTAATTTTGGTAGAATTTGGTGAGTGACGAGGCTGTCGGGAGTGACAGCCCTCGCTCTGTCGAGTAACGTAAAACTCGGGAGTGTTTATTCGGCATGCGTGATCGATAAATCACTCACCCATGTGATTTAGGAGTGCGAGATCTCCTTAGTGTTCCCAATAACGTTTGATAGCTGTAGGCTACATGTGTCAGCAGTAATTGTATATATATATATATATAATCGTAGTGTCACGGTGCCCAGTGTTATTGTGTTATTTACTGTGTGGTTATTGCAAATTTGGGACCTATGTTCTAGGGGTTATTGAGAGCACTGGGGTCATTTGCAACAGTAAATAAGTAAGTGTTGAGCAGTATTCTAATACTTGGAAATTAGAGTACTTGCAGTGTGTGTTGTTGCAAAGGGGTTGTCATTGTTAGTGATTGTTGCTAGAGTTGAGCAATCACCGTGGGTAACTGCAGTTCAGTAAAGTCATTGTGGGGGCAGTGTTCTAGAGGGTTCATGTCCTGTATGTTATTTTACTAGGTTCTGCAGTATTGTCATTGCAACCGGATTGTAACGTAAATCACTGTGATTTGTTAGTGTGATTTGACATTGTCGTGGGTGAACTCGGCTGTAGACGAGTACTTGGATATACATATATTCTCCTGTTTATCTGGTAGGACATCGAAGTCCAGTATTCAGTGAGGTGATTGCGAGGCAATTAATATAACGTAACCGAGGGAACGCCCATTGCTTAAGAGAATTTGTTCTTTTACAATATGAGTAACGTAGAATACGTTTGGGTTAATTTACTTTCCTGCAAGCAGCTACGGTAGTCTCAAGGAGCCTAGCCACCAGCCAGATAAGAATTAGAGTATTGTCTGTCGTAATTAACGGTCAGTGGGCCGGGTAATTGACGTGTTTCAGGAAGTCAAAGTAATTAATCTCGATCCTTGTTGATCGACTCACACGAAGGCTACATTGTTCCATTAACGTAACGTCGTTATTTATGTCCGGAAGTACCGGCACTTGATTGACTCGTGGGAAGAGTAACGTCATTTAGAATAACGTAAACGTGGTGCCTAATTACTGTTATTAGCCACCTGAATTGGTCTGAGTATGGAAGGCTCAGACGGAATTCATACCTTAATGTAAATTGCTGAGCCAGTGTGAAAGGTTGCGTATTTAACTGTTTAATTATTGATCTTGAGGATAGTAATTAATTACTCTAAAGGTAATCACGAGTGATTACCGTTCTCTTAGCACTTTGGACATTGTAAATCAGAGTTTACCATCGCTGAGTGATTAGTAACCGATTAACGTAAATTAACGTAACTAGTAAAGAGATTAATCAGCTGTCTTGTAGTACAGGGATTAATGGGATTTTCTCACTGAATGCTCGACGGGTAGAGTGTTGTGTAATTTCCGCGTTACTAGTGACAGTTGTAAGAGTTATTAAATTAACGTAAATGTTATTGTGTTATTAACGTAAATCAATTGTATTGATTGTTGATCGTCCGTGGGACGAAGTGTTAACGTAAAGATTAATTTGAGGAAGGGTGCTGGAGTTGCCAGTGAACCCATTAGTTATTGATGTCATTGAAAGGCTACTGATTTGATTGCATTGCAACCGCTATTGCAGGTGTAGACTGCACTGAGGCGTAGAACAGTTAGGAGGTTACTGGAGACGTGTTTCAGAACTCACTGTGTCATTTGTTGTAATTGTGATTATAGATCTGTTAGTTCTTGCTTGCTTGTTGATTCCTCTGTGGGCACGCTTATGTTCGAGTTAGTTCATTATGCAGTCCGAGGGGCTGGTGTCTAGCTGTCATTGATAGTGTCACAGGAAGGATTTCGAGTAACGTCATTGACATTCTTTTGTTTTGTTGTAGTAGTTAGTACTTTATTGAATAAACTAAGTTGTTATGTTAACACTGTCTTTTCGTTACACCCCCACACATTATTATTGTTATGCAAATGTTCTTCACACTCGACTATTGGAGACTTATTTCTGAGCTTTGGATCAAATATACGGCACTACACAACAATAAATTATTGTTGTGAGAGCCCAGGACCTACTCGTTAGATTCGCTTCGGCGATTAGCGAAGGTCGACGACCTAAGTGGAGGGGATTTCAATTTCATTGGGGTCTCGGCGTTTGCTCGCGCCTAGTCAATTGTTCGTACAGGGTCCCAAAGTGAGGAATGAGCTGCTTACTACACTGGTGTGTTAGCTAAGCAAGTCCTTCCTCAGGCGACCTAGTTGAATATCACGACAGGAATAAAGGTTAAAGAATAGAGAAAATTCTTAGAAATTTTCCGAGCTCAATTCCTTATACCAATTTCATTTATTCCAACTTACTTATGTAAGTCACCCAAAACTCTCACAACCAGGTTGGGTTGTTGCTAGCGTGAGAAATTTGTTGTCATGCGAGAGTTTATAGTTTCAACCATGATTAATGCTTATTATTGTCTGCCAGTAAATTCTATTGATAAAGTAACACCATTGTATACTCTTTAGATTAATGAGTTAATTTGAGTAAGTACTACATATTGTTACTTGAAGTTCCACATCAGTTTATGTGGATGCTTAGTTGAGATTATTGGTAGACGCTTGGCCTGCGGACCATCGCTTGGGCAGTTGCTTGGCGGCTGTGTACAAGAGGAGACATGTTTTAAGTTAAGTCATTGGTCACTGTTATTTTAACCAATTTCAATGTTAATTATCTGGTTAGATGATTTTGCATATCCAATGTAGTAATCCATGTTCTGGTAATATTACTCATGTCTCAATTCTTAATTTCATTCTATGATATTGCATGCTGAAGAATTTTTCTGGTTATTAATTATACATTTAAGTGTAATGTTTGTCCCCCTTAGCATAATATATTGTTCTCCATTTTATGCAGTGGTATATCTATACCCCTAGACTTATGTTGGCAAGGCCGATTTTAATAATTCTTTACACTGCTGGGAGAAGAACCTTATTTAGTCTAAAGGGTGGTAACAAATGAGGGTCTGTGTCCGGGAGATTAAACCTTAATTTCCTGTAATGTTTGTACAATTAACAGTGCTAATTATTAATAGCAATTGCCTTCCTAGTGATTATCTAGTGATATCTACTCTGTGATTATCTAGTGACACCTAATCAAGCCTGTGAAATTATCTGTTCAATCTGAGCTGCTGTGAAAACTTTCAACGCTTCACGATTTGAGGTAAGTGTTCAGCTTGTGCCAGGGGCCAAGCATAATTTTCAGTGTTGTTTCAAGTGGTAAGTTGTGATTATTGAGCCAACCATGGAGGATCAGGTTGTTCCGCTGGTAGATCAGCCAAATTTTGGTAAAATTAAAGACTTAAAGAAGTCTGGTTTGTTATTGCTGGCTGATAAATTGAACCTAGCAGTTTCCAGTAAAATGTTGAAAGCTCAAGTGTTAAGAGTTTTTGTCACACACTTGGTGGAGGAGGAGAGACTTGAAGAGGAGTGCTTAGGAGAGTTAGAAGAAGAGTCAAGTGACAAGGTGGCAATTTTAAAGTTGGAGTTGGAGACTAAATTAGAAATGGCTGGGCTGGAAGCAGATAAGCAGAGGTTGCAGTTGCAGAACCAGCAAAAACATCTTGAGTTGGCAGCAGATAAGGAAAGGTTGGAGTTGTAGAACCAGACAAAACACCTCGAGTTGGAGGCTCAGTTACGACTGGCAGAGCAACAAACTAAACAATTAGAAATTCAGCAGAGTATGGCTGAAAATAATAACAGGTTGGAACAGCAGAGAATTGCAGCAGGGCTATGTAACACTAGTAATAATCCAGAGAGTACAAATAGTTCTTCTAAGTACAGTAAACATGTAGATTTACCTAAGTTTAATGAAGATCCAGAAATATTTTTCTTGCATTTTAAGAAATTAGCAGTCAGCATGAACTGGCCTGTTGATCAATGGGTTAGCATTTTACAAGGACAATTTAAGGGTAAAGCTCAAGAGATATTTGCATCTTTGCCTGCTGAGAATTCTTTCGATTTTAAATTTGTTCAACAAAGTATTTTAAATGCCTACCAGCAGATCCCAGAGGCACATAGAATAAAATTCAGAAGTTTAAAAGGAGCACAAGACCAGACTATTTCTGATTTTGTAAGAGTAAAATTAAATCACTTTAACAGATGGTTAAAAGCACTTAATATTACAGAGTTTGAGACTTTAAGAGACCTCATAGTAACTGAGGAAGTATTGGGATGTCTACCAGAGAAATTAGCTTTGTTTATGGCTGAAAATAAACAAACCACTGATCTTATAAAATTAGCCAAGCTAGCTGATAAGCATGACTTACTTACTAAAGTGCCTTTTAGAGCACCCATTAATCATTTTAATGCTAAAACTAATCATTATGCTCATAAAAATCATGTTTTCCAGACCCGACCAGCTACATCACCTTCTCCCCTTAACCCTTCTCATGTAAAGCCTAAATCTGAGACACAACAGACAGGGTTGTCAACCTCAATTTATGTAGTGAATAAGCCTGCAGTGGGTTCGGCTGTTCCGACCACTGGCAGGTATTGCACGCATTGCAGGAGAAGAGGTCATGTGGTAAATTCCTGTTATGCTTTGCACCCAGAGTTAAGACCAACTGGTCTGATTTATTGTAGAGGTATGCAAAATAAATTAACTAATGAACATGTAACTGTAAACCCCAATTGGGTGAAACAGTTATATATGTCCATATATGTCTTCAGTTGAAGTTTTGTGTGTTAATGGAAAGTGGAAGCCAGTGGTTCTTCGTGATACTGGTGCTTCCCAAACCTTAATTTCAGCCAGTATACTCTCTAATGTTGAAAAGAGAGATACTAGGAAATCTGTAGTTCTTCAGAGTGTTGCAGGATGTAAAACTGTACCTCTGATAGATGTTAATTTGAGATCCACCATTACACAAAGTGTATGCACTGTGGGTGTTAGTACACAGTTGCCCATCCCAGGTGTGGATGTTATATTGGGTAATGATGTGGCCATAAATCATATTGTGGGTGAGATTGATCCCAGCTTGTGTAAACAGCCAGTTGCAGATCATGTTGGTTATTCTGCCTGTGCTGAAGTTAGTTCTATGAGTGAACAATCTATTGTAGTAGATGGTTTTGTCCACTCTACCTGTGCTGATGTCAGTACTATTATTAATCCAGTTGTCAGTACTGATGCTACTCAAGTATTTGTTCCAGAAACCAGTACCCCTTCAGTGGAGAAGTGGGATGTGGTTGTTCCAGATTCATGTGTGGCCAATCTAGTTGTTGAGAGTAAGCCTAGTACTATGACTCCGATTTATTCCAATCCAGTAGATGATTTGGGAAAGGATGTCCATGTACCATTGTCTTGCCCGCTCACTACGAAAGTTGTGCCAGGAGTTGAGAGAACCTTAAAAGCCACGACTCTATTGTATTCTAGCCAAGTGAATGGTTTAGGACAAGATGTCGGGTTGGCAGAAGTATTCCCGCTCACTCCAAGTTTAGAATCGGCTGTTGTTCCAGATTCATGTGGCCGACCTAGTTGCTGAGAGTAAGCCTGATACTATGACTCTGCTTTATTCCAATAAATTGGGAAAAGATGTCCATGTAACATTGTCTTGCCCGCTCCCTACGAAAGTTGTGCCAGGAGTTGAGAGAACCTTAAAAGCCACGACTCTATATATTCTAGCCAAGTGAATGGTTTAGGACAAGATGTCGGGTTGGCAGAAGTATTCCCGCTCACTCCAAGTTTAGAATCAGTTGACCAAGTAGGATCAGTTGTCGAGAGTAAGTCTGTTGTAGAGACCCGCCTCACCCTAGTCAAGGTGATAGTATAGGGGAGGAGGTCAAACTACCTGTTACTTGCCCGCTCGCTTCAGATTCCTTTAATTTATGTGAATTGAGTAGAACTGACCCTAAGATTTCAGAGAGAAGCAAGGAGACAGTCTGTATTGTAGATCCAAGTCTGGAGAGTGTGGGAAATCAGCCAGAGGATCAGCTTCTGTCGAGTAGATAGAGACCTATTGAGCCTCCCTCTTCAGTTGTCTGTGAGGATGTGACCCCGCTTGGTAATGTTATTGATTGTGAGCAGACAGTACTCCAAGCAGCTCCAGATGTCATGGGAGGAAATTTTGGTAAATCATGTATAATGAAGAGGTGGTAAAGTTTCATTTGGATCTAAGTTGCAGAGTTTTGTGGTTGTGATTCTTATTCCATGTGGAGTAATTATTTATCATTGTGTAAAATGAGTCAGGGTGTGTGTAGGATGTTGTTGAAATCTACTTTTATTCTGCAGGAGCCATTCTCTTGTGAAGTAATGGACTGTGGGACATATTTGTCCAGCCTTGTGGTTGAGCAGAGAGTTTACTCAAGTAGGTTGTGCATCCGTTGTTCTGAGGAAGTGGCGAGTCATACTAGAGCAGTGTCTAATTTCAGATCCAGTTTATTTTGATGTACGAGTAGTGAACAACGTTATGTTCCACTCAAGTGTGGTGTTGACTTTCAGAGTCATATTGGTGGTGAAGGATTTAATCATACTTGGGAGCAGATGTTTGAGGCTCCAGGTGTGTGTTTCAAGTTGGGAATAAGGTTATCATACCTAGTGTTATTATTGTGAAGGGTTACAGATTGTACTCGGGTGGTTCCCAGGTAATCTGCTGTGCATCTTCAAGATGATGAAACCCTTAAACCTCTTGTTTGATTGTTTGTCACCAGAAGGAAATCACTTGGGAAGTGAAATCCATGGTAAGGGTTGTGAAGGTTTCAGCATATTTTTTTGTAGTTTTTTGGAAGACTAGAAGGTTATGAAAGTGTGTGTTGTGTTCAAGTTCAAGTCCACCATCAGAGGGTGTGAACTTGTTTTGGAGTTGTGATTGAGATATGGTGCCTAGGCATAAGCTTGTGTATTTCGCTAATCGTCATGACAGAGTTATGAGGAAATTGACTTACGTGTTTCTTAAGGATCAATTGAGTCAGTTCAATCAGGTAGTCTTTGCACTTATCTTGGGTTGTGTTTATTGGGTTGGAGGTCAAAGGTTTGCTAAGTCGTTGTGTTGTGTTCTGAAGGTTCTATGGATGAAAAAGGTTTTATATGCAATTGTGAGGTTTAACACTAATTTTTCTAATTTTAGTATCCATTGGGAGAGTATGTGTTCCACAGAGGATCAGTGTGATGAAAGCAGATGTATTCTCAAGGCATACCCAGGAGAAGTCCCAAATCTACTTTACATCCAGTCAGCTTCAATTAAGCAGTTCAGCTCCAGAAAAAGGAGTCATGGAAAATGGAGTCTGTCTGGAAAATTTCACCATATAGAAATGGATCATATGGAATATGGGACTGATCTCAGAGAAATAATAGAAACAGATGGGGGGTAAGATACCGAATTGACTGTGTGGAAACAGTTACATTATCTCAGTTCTATTCATGCTAATACTAATGTGTTGTAAGAGTGTGAAATAATCTGAAACTAAGTGATATGAGATAGTACCCTGGAGAGATAAATTTGCATACTCCAGTGAAACATATGTAGTGTTCCTTATTCATAAGATGTATGTAAATTTGTATTTTCTTTTTACTGTGTGCTTTGTACTTGATTTAGTTGAAGTATTTATGTTATATTTCATGCAGTCAAAAAAAAATGAAATCAACCTTCAGTTAATTTCATTTTTTTCTTAGGGTCAGGAGGGATGTTACGAATCTTGCTACGATTCTTTCATTACTCTTGATTCTTATATACTTTATTGTCTCCAGTTGTATGATATTAGATTTTGAATGATATATTGTAGCAGGCTGTAGTGTGCCTGAGTTGCATTATATTGTATGAGGCTTTGATGCTAGAATTTTCATGTTGGTTTTCTCCGTGTGGACGGTTTGACCAGGTTGGGTTGTTGCAGCGTGAGAAATTTGTTGTATGCAGAGTTTATAGTTTCCACCATGATTAATGCTTGTTATTGTTTGCCAGTAAATTCTATTGATAAGTAACACCATTGTAACTCTTTAGATTATGAGTTTTGAGTAGTAGTACTACATATTGTTATTTGAAGTTCCACATCAGTTTATGTGGATGCTAGTTGAGATTATTGGTAGACGCTTGGCCTGCGGACCGACGCGTGGGCAGTAGTGTGGCGGCTGTGTACGAGAGGAGACATGTTTTAAGTTAAGTCATTGGTCAACTGTTATTTTAAACCCCATTTCAATGTTAATTATCTCGTTAGATGATTTTGCATATCCCATGTAGTAATCCATGTTCTGGTAATATTACTCATGTCTCAGTTCTTATTTTCATTCTATGATATGCATGCTGAAGAATTTTTCTGGTTATTTATATACATTTAAGTGTTATGTTTGTCCCCTTTAGCATAAATATATTGTTCTCCATTTTATGCAGTGATGTATCTATACCCCTAGCTTATGTTGGCAAGGCCGATTTTTAATAATTCTTTACACTGCTGGGAGAAGAACCTTATTTAGTCTCAAGGGTGGTAACATATGTTTAACAGACCACGCACACACTTGATGGCACTGACGGTGAGTAAAGGTGGTGACGTCACGTTGTACCGTGAGGCAGGGCAGTGGCGGCTCTAGCTGCCCCCACGCGTCTCTGGACTGAGTTGCGGCTGATTATATGATACCATGCAGGTAAGAACATAAGACAAAGGCAACTGCAGAAGGCCTATGGCCCATACGAGGCAGCTCCTATTTATAACCACCAATCCCACTCATATACGTGTCCAACCCACGCTTGAAACAATCGAGGGATCCCACCTCCACCACGTTACGCGGTAATTGGTTCCACAAATCAACAACCCTGTTACCGAACCAGTATTTACCCAAGTCTTTCCTAAATCTAAACTTATTCAATTTATACCCATTGTTTCGTGTTCTGTCTTGTGTTGATACTTTTAATACCCTATTAATATCTCTTTGTTATGTCCATTCATCCACTTGTAAACTTCTATCATGCACCCCCACTAACTCTTCGCCTTTCCAGTGAATGCAATTTAAGCTTTATTAATCTTTCTTCATATGAAAGATTTCTAATTTGGGGAATTAACTTTGTCATCTACGCTGGACACGTTCAAGTGAATTTATATCCATTCTATAGTACGGCGACCAAAACTGAACTGCATAATCTAAATGGGGCCTAACTAAAGCAAGATATAGCTGAAGAACCACACCAGGTGTCTTGTACTAACGCTTCGATTAATAAATCCCAGTGTCCTATTTGCCTTATTACGAACATTCATGCATGATCCTTTTGTTTTAAATTCTTACTAATCATAACTCCTAGATCCCTTTCGCAATCCAACTTCGCAATCTCAACACCATCTAGCTCGTATCTTGTACTCTATCATCATTACCTAGCCTCAAAACTTTACATTTATTAGCATTAAACTGCATCTGCCAGTCTTTTGACCATTTTAAAACCCTATTTAGATAACTTGAAGTGATACGACCGAGTCTTCTTTCGTGTAATTTCCCTACCGATTTTGTATCATCTGCAAATTTGCAAATGTTGCTACTCAAACCTGAATCTAAATCATTTATATATATATAAACAACAGAGGTCCCAGGACAGAGCCTTGAGGCACTCCACTAACAACATTATCCCACTCTGACTTAACCCCATTTATACTAACTCTGTTTCCTTTGGATAGCCATGCCCTAATCCAACTTAATATAGCACCCCCCAATACCATGAGCCTCTATTTTTTAATAGTCTTATCATGTGGCACTGTATCAAAAGCTTTGCTAAAAGTCAAGGTACACAACATCACAATCCTTACCACTATCAACTGCCTCAACTATGCTGGAATAAAAAGATAGCAAATTTGTTAAACATGAACGGCCATTTGTAAAACCATGTTGCGACTCATTTATTAATTATGTTTTTCAAGATGAAGACGAATTGCATTTGCAATTATCGATTCAAGTAACTTTCCACAATAGACGTTAGGCTAATTGGCCGATAGTTTGATGGAAGTGATCTATCTCCTTTCTTAAAATTGGTACCACATTAGCTACCTTCCATGACTCTGGCACTCTGCCTAACTATTGATTTATTAAATATGGTTGACAGTGGCTCGGAAACTCTTCTTTGCATCTTTAAGCACCTGGCAAACACTTCATCCGGCCCTGGGGATTGTTTGGTTTTAGTTTCTAATTGTTTAATTACATCCTCCCTGGTAACTGCTAAACTATCACCTGTCCTCATCCCCACCCACATAGACTTGTTCGGCTGAAGGCATATTGTTAAGTTCCTCTTTAGTAAATACAGATACAAAATAATTTATAAAATACTACTCATCTCTTCATCACTATCTGTTATTTGACCTGTCTCAGTTTTTAATGGACCTTCCTTTCCTAGTCTTAGTTCGATATAACTGAAAAAAACCCTTTAGGATTTGTCTTTGCTTGCCCTGCTATATGAACTTCATAGTTTCTTTTTGCTTTCAGTAGGGAAAAGTGTGACTAGAGGGACGCGCACCATCTGCCAGGAGGACCCCCCTGGGACTAGAGCACCGCGCCCCATCTGCCAGGAGGACCCCCCTGGGACTAGAGCACCGCGCAGAGATTTTCCCGGAAGTTGTGGCGTGTCGGACGCGTGGCCGGTGTTTGGGTATGTGGTCAGGGAAGATTGGGGTCATGTTGTTTGGGGTGGTAGGAGAGTATGTAGGGCTATGTGGTATGTGTTAAAGTAAGAGGTATGTGGATATGTTGTTAAGAGTAAATGATATGTATGTTTGTTTTCCGTAGACTTAATCCTGTGTGTGTGTAGATAATAGTTTATGATTAAAGACTATGTATTGCTATGCGCCTAGAGTATGTGGTGAGTGTCTCAAGATGACCCAACATATGTTGTTGGGGGTAGGGGAGGGACAGGGGATGAGGGAGGGGAGGGTGAGGGAGAGTGAGGGGACCTTCTCCTCGGCATGAGTGTTTAGAGCCATTTTGTGGTTTTGTCAGCTTCCGTTTAGGTAGCACTTGAGAGAGTTGAAGTGCCAGGAGGGTAGGAGAGAAAGAAAGAGGTAAACAGACAGACAGACAGACAGACCGAAGGGTAGGAGGAGATGGGAGTGGCAGCAGGAAGTGAAACATTAACCTTAAGCGCTTTTCGATGCTCACCCCAGCAGGGCATCACCTGTCAACCATCAATCAATCACTTCGCATTTGACCGGAATCGTTTCTCTTTTCTAGCATAGGTGGAGTCACCCCTCCCCTCCCCTCCCTTACCTTCTAGAGTGGATCACCCCTCTCCCTCCTCTCCCCTACCTTCTAGAGTGGGACACCCCCCCTCTCCCCTCCCCTTACCTTCTAGAGTGGGTCACCCCTCTCCCTCCTCTCCCCTACCTTCTAGAGTGGGACACCCCTCTCCCCTCCCCTACCTTCTAGAGTGGATCACCCCTCTCCCTCCTCTCCCTACCTTCTAGAGTGGGACACCTCCCTCTCCCCTCCCCTTACCTTCTAGAGTGGGACACCCCTCTCCCCTCCCCTTACCTTCTAGAGTGGGTCACCCCCTCTCCCTCCTCTCCCCTACCTTCTAGAGTAGTACGGACCAGGTCCGCATACCGTCACTCGACCTGAGAAGTGTCACCACATACACATCACTTAGTAACTCAAAGTCAGTAGGTTAGCGTTTACTGAAAGAGGGAAACATTTTTTTTTTTTTGGCGGAGGCGAGCCTTCCGACCCGGCGTGCCTCTGTAAAGGATGACACATGACTGAGGCTAAATGAGGTGAGACCACACACCTTAGCCATCCGCTCCCTCCCCTCACACTTGACATCCGCAAGTTAACAGCTTACACACTTTCTCGCTATAAAGAATAATAAATAAATAATTAGTTAGGAGAAGTAAACCATCCCAATGTGTAGATAATAGTTACGATTAAAAAAATGAGACTAGTATTGCTATGTAGAGGCTGTGTGTAGGTGAGAGGGGTCTCAACATATGTTGATGGGGGTAGGGGAAGGGGGCAAGGGGAGCTTCCCTAGGCGTGAGAGGGTTGGAGGGTCATTTGCAGTTTCTGACAGAGAGGAGAGGCACTTAGATGCACTGGGGGAGTGGCGGTAATGGGGTGTACCATCCACCTATCCATCCACCCATCCATCCACCCATCCATCCACCCATCCATCCACACATCCCTCAATCCATCCATCCATCCAA
>WNGS01003604.1:0-16249 GCA_020271785.1 Procambarus virginalis
GCATGTACGAAGGAATCAAACAGGCAACAGGCCATACACAAAACAGGATGGCTCCTCTAAAGTCAGCCACTGGAGAGATCATTAAAGACCGTGATCAACAAATGAATCTCTGGGTGGAACATTACTCCGAACTCTACTCCAGAGAACTTGGTCAGCATAGAGGCCTTGGATGCAATCGAGTGCCTGATCATCATGGAAGAACTTGATCTTAAACCGATTGTGGAAAAAGTGAGAAAGCAGTGGATTCACTTTCCTCAGGAAGGCCCCAGGAGACGACAGGATTCTGCCTGAAGTTCTCAAGTGCGCCCGTGGAACACTTAAAACTGAGCTTCATGAACTTCTGTGCCAGTGCTGGAGGGAGGGCTCGGTGCCACAAGACATGAGAAATGCAAACATCATCACTCTTACTAAAATAAAGGTGACAGAAGCGATATCAACAACTATCGCGACATCTCCCTCCTCAGCGTCGTCGGCAAACTCTTCGCCAAGGTCGTCTTGGTAAGGCTTCAGATTCTTGCCGAAAGAGTGTACCCTGGTTCACAGTGTGGTTTCCGAGCAGAGAGGTGGACCACTGACATGGTGTTCTCCCTGAGACAGCTGCAAGAAAAGTGCAGGGAGCAGAGAAAAGGCTTGTACATCGCTTTCATTGACCGTATAAAGGCCTTCGACCTCGTAGGCAGGAACGGACTCTTCAAGATCTTGGCCAAAATTGACTGCCCACCCACCCTACTCAGCATGATACAATCGTTCCACAAGGACATGAAGGGGAACAATCGTGAACGACGGCTCAATTTCTGAACCATTCAACATCAACAGTGGTGTTAAACAGGGGTGTGATCTCGCTCCAACCTTGTTTGGCATCATCTTCGCGATCCTCATCAAGCATGCCTTTGGAACAACCACAGAAGGCATCTATGTCCGTACAAGATCTGATGGAAAGCTCTATAATCTATCAAGACTCCGAGCAAAGACGAAAGTACAGATGCGAATCCTAAGGAAGTTCCTCTTCGCCGACGACGCAGCGATCACCACACACATAGCAGAAGGCCTGCAGCAGCTACTCAACCGCTTTGCCACAGTCTGTTCCACATTCGGCCTGACAATCAGCCTGAAGAAGACACAGGTGATGGGCCAAGATGTCAATGAGCTACCTTGTATAAATAAAGCAGACTATGTGGTGGAGGCAGTTCACGAGTTTGTGTACCTGGGCTCCACAATCTCAGACACCCTTTCCCTGGACACTGAGCTCAACAGGCGTATCGGGAAGGCCGCAACAACACTGGCCAGGCTCTCAAAGCATGTTTGGGAAAATGCCAAACTGACAGTGCACATCAAGGCACAAGTCTATAGGCATGTGTGGTGTGTCTATAGGCACTTCTCTACGGCTCGGAATCCTGGACCCTGAGCTCTCGCCAGGAGAGACGGCTCAATACCTTTCACATGCGGAACCTGAGACGCATCCTTGACATAACGTGGAAAGACCACGTCACCAACAACAACACAGTACTCGAGAGAACGGGAGTCCCTTCAGTGTTTACTCTCCTGAAGCAGAGATGCATGTGATGGCTGGGACATGTCACACGCATGGTCGATGGTCGCATACCGAAAGACCTCTTGTATGGAGAACTGGCATCAGGAACGAGACCCACCGGAAGACCTTAGCTGTGTTTCAAAGATGCCTGCATACGCGACCTCAAGCAGATGAACATCGACATCAACCTTTGGGATGCAGCAGCTGCGTACAGATCTGCCTGGAGATGCAAAGTGCAGAAGGGACTCCAGCAATATGAGGATGAACTTTCCGCTTCGGCGTTTATCTGCGCTCGCTGCAGTCGGGACTGTCATTCTCGGGTTGGCCTTCACAGCCACAGCAGGCGCTGCATCCAACTAGACTACAACAACTAGACACCCAGGGCACAACTCCATAACCCCACGGGATTGACGGTTGTCTGCTATTACACCACCACACACAGCAATATACCCACCGCTCACGCCTGAGAGACATCAAGAGGTTTTGCCTCATCAGAAAATTCCGTGTTCCCGCAGTGAGGCAATAAGCAGGTCAGGCAGATGACTGGCCCGTACTGATGGACCGGCCCGTACTGATGGACCGGCCCGTACTGATGGACCGGCCGGGAAAAACAATTCATTACTCTCGTAATGCGCCTTGTGTTGCTTCCGTGTGGTGGGGGAGGAGAGTGTTGGAGAATGGTCTCTTGGGAGTGCTGTTGGAGGATGGTGTTGGGGACGTGAGGGAGAACGAGGGCCATTTGGGTTGAGGTGGAGAGAGAGTATAGGCGTTTAGCTCTGTCTTGTCCTGTTTACACCTCTCATGAGTGAAAGCCAAATGCCCAGATATGAGGAGAGGAACATGAGGCATCACTCATCAGCTGTAATTAGGATGAGACTTGTGCCCCCATCACGAGAGCGACATATAAACATCGCCCTCACTAGCCTATCTCTCCTTCACGCTCTCACCCACTGAGCCTCCCTCACCCAATGAGCCTCCCTCACCCACTGCGCCTCCCTCACCCGCTGAGCCTCCCTCACCCACTGCGCCTCCCTCACCCACTGAGCCTCCCTCACCCAATGAGCCTCCCACACCCACTGAGCCTCCCTCACCCACTGAGCCTCCCACACCCACTGAGCCTCCCTCACCCACTGAGCCTCCCACACCCACTGAGCCTCCCTCACCCACTGAGCCTCCCTCACCCAATGAGCTTCCCTCGCCCACTGAGCCTCCCTCGCCCACTGAGCCTCCCTCGCCCACTGAGCCTCCCACACCCACTGAGACTCCCTCGCCCACTGAGCATCCCACACCCACTGAGACTCCCTCACCCACTGAGCCTCCCTCGCCCACTGAGCCTCCCTCGCCCACTGAGCCTCCCTCACCCACTGAGACTCCCACACCCACTGAGCCTCCCTCGCCAACTGAGCCTCCCACACCCACTGAGACTCCCTCACCCACTGAGCCTCCCTCAACCACTGAGACTCACTCACCCACTGAGCCTCCCACACCCACTGAGACTCCTTCACCCATTGAGCCTCCCTCACCCACTGAGCCTCCCACACCCACTGAGACTCCCTCACCCACTGAGCGTCCCTCACCCACTGAGCCTCCCTCACCCATTGAGCCTCCCTCACCCACTGAGCCTCCCTCACCCACTGAGACTCCCTCACTCACTGAGCCTCCCTCACCCACTGAGACTCCCTCGCCCACTGAGCCTCCCTCACCCACTGAGACTCCCTCACCCACTGAGCCTCCCACACCCACTGAGCCTCTCTCACCCACTGAGCCTCCCTCACCCACTGAGCCTCCCTCACCTACTGAGCCTCCCTCACCCACTGAGCCGTCCACACCCACTGAGCCTCCCACATCCACTGAGCCTCCCTCGCCCACTGAGACTCCCACACACACTGAGCCTCCCTCACCCACTGAGCCTCCCTCACCAACTGAGCCTCCCTCGCCCACTGAGCCTCCTACACCCACTGAGCCTCCCTCGCCCACTGAGACTCACACACCCACTGAGCCTCCCTCGCCCACTGAGACTCCCACACCCACTGAGCCTCCCTCACCAACTGAGCCTCCCTCACCCACTGAGCCTCCCTCGCCCTCTGAGCCTCCCTCACCCACTGAGCCTCCCTCGCCCACTGAGACTCCAACACCCACTGAGCCTCCCTCGTCCACTGAGCCTCCCTCGCCCACTGAGCCTCCCACGCCCAATAAGCCTCCCTCGCCCACTGAGACTCCCACATCCACTGAGCCTCCCTCACCCACTGAGCCTCCCTCACCCACTGAGCCTCCCTCGCCCACTGAGCCTCCCTCACCCACTGAGCCTCGCACGCCCACTGAGCCTCCCTCGCCCACTGAGGCTCCCACACCCACTGAGCCTCCCTCGCCCACTGAGCCTCCCTCGCCCACTGAGCTCCCACGCCCACTAAGCCTCCCTCGCCCACTGAGACTCCCACACCCACTGAGACTCCCTCACCCACTGAGCCTCCCTAGCCCACTGAGCCTCCCCCTCGCCCACTGAGCATCCCACACCCACTGAGCCCCCCTCACCCACTGAGCCTCCCACGCCCACTGAGCCTCCCTCGCCCCCCTGAGATCCCACACCCACTGAGACTCCCTTACCCACTGAGCCTCCCACACCCACTGAGCCTCCCACACCCACTGAGCCTCCCCACACCCACTGAGCCTCCCACACCCACTGAGCCTCCCTCGCCCACTGAGCCTCCCTCACCCACTGAGCCTCCCACGCCTACTGAGCCTCCCTCGCCCACTGAGACTCCCACACCAACTGAGACTCCCTAACTCACTGAGCCTCCCTCGCCCACTGAGCCTCCAACACCCACTGAGCCTCCCTCGCCACTGAGACGCCCTCACCCACTGAGACTCCCACACCCACTGGGCCTCTATCGCCCNATTCATAAATGGCCTCCTATTAGAGTCAAATCAATATTTGGGGCATTCACGGAACTCATATAAAAGATTACTTGGATGGGGAAATCTGGATTCCAAATTAGAATTTATATAGATGTGATAGACAAACTAGGTCAAATGGAGGAGTAGGTCTGTATATTAAGAGGACCTGGAATGCACAAACTACTAACTCAACTATGAGGTGGTAGAGGTACTTGGAATTAAGGTAGAGAAACTAAACCTAATTATTATTCTAATATATAAACCGCCAGATACAACGGTTGAGGAATTCACAGAGCAGATGCACAAAATAGAGAACATACTTGATAACCTAGCAAACCCAGCTCCAGATATTATCTTCCTTGGAGATTTCAATTTACCGAGTCTAAGATGGAGAATGGCAAACACAAATATCATAGCAGGGAATGACCCGGGAAATAACCAACCACAGGTCAGAGAACTTTTGAGATTCTGTGACAAATTCTCGCTCAATCAACAGATTACAGAACCAACTAGGAACGAAACACACTAGACTTGTTATTCACAAACAATGATGAACTAATCAGAGACATCACAATCTCAGATACTTCATACTCAGACCATAAGCTCATTGAAGTGCGAACTAGCATAAATAACGGTACTAGGTCTAAGAGACCCAACAAGCGAGAAGGAATATTCAATCAATTCAATTTCAACAATAAGAGGATCGACTGGGAAAAAATAAATGTAGACCTTGCAACCATTCAATGGGAGACGGTCTTAAGCGACAAAACTCCCACACAGGGAATAGCTCAACTGACAGCTGAAGCTTACAAGGTCTGCTTGAGGCACGTGCCTATGAGGAGGGGCAGAAAGAGGACCACTCTAGAAAGAGAACGCAGACGACTGTACAGGAGAAGGAAAAAAATAACGGAAATGCTTCGGCAGACACAACTATCACAAGCAAGGAAAATAAGCCTAAGCAGGGAGATCGAAGAAAAGAACAAACGTTGAAGCGATCATATGAGTCTGAGGAAATGGAATTGGAACAGAAAGCTATACAAGAGATAAGGAAAAATCCTAAATATTTTTTCACATACGCAAAATCAAAATCCAAAACCTCGACCAGTATTGGACCGTTAATTACAAATGAAGGTACGTACACAGAGGACGACAAAGAGATTAGTGAAATTCTAAGAAGCCAGTATGAGGCTATGTTTAGCACACCAATAAACAACATGAAAGTTGATGACCCAGACAGCTTCTTTATGAATGACATTCAAGCTGCAGATAATATAACGGATATTACCACAAACTCGGAAGATTTGAAAGAGAAATTGACAATATGCCTATGCACTCAGCTCCTGGGCCTGACTCATGGAATTCAATATTCATAAAGAATGTAAAGTACCAGTAGCGAGAGCACTCAGCGTAATATGGAGAAAGAGCCTGGATACAGGGGAGATACCAGCAGCACTTAAATCTGCAGATATAGCTCCGTTGCACAAGGGGGGAGTAAAGCCTTGGCAAAAAATTATAGGCCAGTTGCACTAACATCACACATAATAAAAGTGTTTGAAAGAGTGATTAGGAATCAAATTTCTAGTTTTATGGAAAAAAATGAATTGCACAACCCAGGACAACATGGATTTAGAGCGGGAAGATCCTGTCTGTCACAGTTACTCAACCACTATGACAAAATCACAGAAGCCCTAGAAGAAAAGCAAAATGCAGATGTTGTATACACAGACTTTGCAAAGGCGTTCGACAAATGTGACCATGGGGTGATAGCTCACAAAATGAGGTCAATGGGAATAACTGGAAAAGTAGGACGCTGGATACTCAATTTCCTGTCGAACAGAACACAAAGAGTAACAGTCAATCAGATAAAATCGAGTCCAAGCGATGTTAAAAGCTCTGTACCTCAAGGTACAGTCCTTGCACCGCTACTGTTCCTTATTCTCATATCTGATATAGACAAAAATACACGTCACAGCTTCGTGTCGTCCTTTGCAGATGACACAAAAATCAGCATGAAAATTACCTCTGCTGAAGACATTGAAAAACTACAAGCAGATGTCAACAAAGTTTTCGATTGGGCAGCAGAAAATAACATGATGTTTAACAGTGATAAATTTCAGGTACTCAGGTACGGCAAAAATGAGGATCTGAAACATAATACAGGGTACAAAACACAATCAAATCTTCCCATAGTAGAAAAACAGCATGTCAAGGATTTGGGAATAATGATGTCAGACGATCTAACGTTTAGGGAGCATAACCAAGCAAATATTGCGTCAGCCAGAAAAATGATCGGATGTATTACGAGAACTTTCAAATCCAGGGATCCCATCACAATGGTTGTACTCTTCAAGTCACTTGTGTTGTCCCGTCTCGAGTACTGCTCAGTACTCACTTCCCCCTTCAGAGCAGGAGAGATTGCTGAAATAGAGGGAATACAGAGAACATATACGGCACGCATAGACGAGATAAAGCACCTAAATTATTGGGATCGTCTCAAAGCTCTCCAAATGTACTCTCTAGAAAGGAGACGAGAGAGATACCAAATAATATACACATGGAAAATACTGGAGGGCCAGGTACCAAATTTGCACAGTAAAATAACAACGTACTGGAGTGAACGATATGGAAAAAAGTGCAAGATTGATCCAGTGAAGAGCAGAGGTGCCATAGGCACAATCAGAGAGCACTGTATAAACATCAGAGGTCCGCGGTTGTTCAACATCCTCCCAGGGACTATAAGAAATATTGCCGGAACAACCGTGGACATTTCAAGAGAAAACTGGACAGTTTTCTAAGAGAAGTTCCGGACCAGCCGGGCTGTGGTGGGTATGTGGGCCTGCGGGCCGCTCCAAGCAACAGCCTGGTGGACCAAGCTCTCACTAGTCGAGCCTGGCCTCGAGCCGGGCTTGGGGAGTAGAAGAACTCCCAGAACCCATCAACCAGGTATCAACCAGGTATCACACAGTAATACACCACCACACACAGTAATACACCACCACACACAGTATACACTACCACACACAGTAATACACTACCACACACAGTAATACACCACCACACACAGTAATACACCACCACACACAGTAATACACTACCACACAGAGTAATACACTACCACACACAGTAATACACCACCCCACACAGTAATACACCACCACCCACAGTAATACACCACCACCCACAGTAATACACCACCACCCACAGTAATACACCACCACCCACAGTAATACACCACCACCCACAGTAATACACCACCACCCACAGTAATACACCACCACACACAGTAATACACTACCACACACAGTAATACACTACCACACACAGTAATACACTACCACACACAACAATACACCACCACACACAGTAATACACCATCACCCACAGTAATACACCACCACCCACAGTAATACACCACCACCCACAGTAATACACCACCACCCACAGTAATACACACCACACACAGTAATACACCACCACACAGTAATACACACACACACACAGTAATACACCACCACACACAGTAATACACCACCCCCACACACAGTAATACACCACCACACACAGTAATACCCACCACACAGTAATACACCACCACACACAGTAATACACCACCACACACAGTAATACACCACCACACAGTAATACACCACCACACACAGTAATACCCCACCACACACATTAATACACCACCACACAGTAATACACCACCACACACAGTAATACACCACAACACACAGTAATACACCACCACACACAACAATACACCACCACACACAGTAATACACCACCACACACAGTAATACACCACCACACAGTAATACACCACCACACACAGTAATACACCACCACACACAGTAATACACTACCACACACAGTAATACACCACCACACAGTAATACACCACCACACACAGTAATACACTACCACAACAGTAATACACTACCACACACAGTAATACACCACCACACACAGTATTACACCACCACACAGTAATACACCACCACACACAGTAATACACCACCACACAGTAATACACCACCACACAGTAATACACTACCACACATAGTAATACACCACCACACACAGTAATACACTACCACACACAGTAATACACCACCACACACAGTAATACACTACCACACACAGTAATACACCACCACACACAGTAATACACTACCACACACAGTAATACACCAACACACAACAATACACCACCACACACAGTAATACACCACCACACACAGTAATACACCACCACACAGTAATACACCACCACACACAGTAATACACTACCACACACAGTAATACACCACCACACACAGTAATACACTACCACACACAGTAATACACCACCACACACAGTAATACACTACCACACACAGTAATACACCACCACACACAGTAATACACTACCACACACAGTAATACACCACCACACACAACAATACACCACCACACACAGTAATACACTACCACACACAGTAATACACCACCACACACAGTAATACACTACCACACACAGTAATACACTACCATACACAGTAATACACCACCACACACAGTAATACACACCACACACACAGTAATACACCCCCACACACAGTAATACACCACCACACAGTAATACACCACCACACAGTAATACACCACCACAACAGTAATACACTACCACACACAGTAATACACTACCACACACAGTAATACACCACCACACACAGTAATACACCACCATACACAGTAATACACCACCACACATACACCACCACACACAATACACCACCACACACAGTAATACACTACCACACACAATAATACACCACCACACACAGTAATACACCACCACACATAGTAATACACTACCACACACATTAATACACTACCACACACAGTAATACACCACCACACACAGTAATACACCACCACACAATAATACACCACCACACAGTAATACACTATCACACACACAGTAATACACTACCACACACAGTAATACACCACCACACACAGTAATACACCACCACACACAGTAATACACTACCACACACAGTAATGCGTACACCACCACACACAGTAATACACCACCACACACAGTAATACACCACCACACAGTAATACACCACCACACACAGTAATACACTACCACACACAGTAATACATTACCACACACAGTAATACACTACCACACACAGTAATACACCACCACACACAGTAATACACCACCACACACAGTAATACACTACCACACACAGTAATACACCACCACACAGTAATACACTACCACACACAGTAATACACTACCACACACAGTAATACACTACCACACACAGTAATACACTACCACACACAGTAATACACTACCACACACAGTAATACACTACCACACACAGTAATACACTACCACACACAGTAATACACCACCACACACAGTAATACACTACCACACACAGTAATACACCACCACACACAGTAATACACCACCACACACAGTAATACACTACCACACACAGTAATACACCACCACACAGTAATACACTACCACACACAGTAATACACTACCACACACAGTAATACACTACCACACACAGTAATACACTACCACACACAGTAATACACTACCACACACAGTAATACACTACCACACACAGTAATACACTACCACACACAGTAATACACCACCACACACAGTAATACACTACCACACACAGTAATACACCACTACACACAACAATACACCACCACGGTTTCTAGGGTTGTTATAGCGGGGGGGGGGGGGGGGGAGGGTGGCAGAGATAAACTTCCACAGCCTGTAAAGTGCCCCTGATGTCGTGCGTCGTAAATAGCCTCTGACAACCAAGTCCAGCTCCTGGCCTGCACGTGTGGCTTAGTCTCTAGGCCTGGTGGAACTGCTTCTACCAACAGGAGAAGGGACGAAGGCGGGTCTCTGGCGCCTAAAAACCAGTTGTTTCGGGCAGATGGGACTCGTTAGCCTGGGAAGGCAGCTCATCTAGGGGAAAGAAAATCCCGAATTCAAACCTCTGTTGTCTTGGGGCTAAACCCACTCATGGGAAAGACTTCGGGAGTCAACCCTGAGGAAAAATCCGGAGTCGGAGTCCCTAAGGCAGTTTGCAGTTGTTAGCAGCTACATTCTGGCAACTCCTACGACGACGCTGGTGCCAAGCGTATCGGCTCCTGCCCTTCCCTTGGAGCACATCGGTTTTGTGGAGAGGGTGGATCTGCTGAATGGGCAACAGCTGGTCCTCCATAATTACTGCCCAGGCCTGTGCCCTGGAGGGGACACTAAGGCGATGGCTCAACACGGGAACCGACAGTTACCGGTGATAAGCCTACCACTCAATTGGCGTAGAGTAAGGCGCCAGGGGTTGCTTCCGTTGGTGGGAGAAATCATCCGAGTTCATAGGACAGCTACCGCCATCCTCAAGCTGGACAGACCCCAGCCAATAAGGTGCTGTTCCGCCACAGTCCGCCTGCTCCACTGTGTGTGCGTGGGGCTTAGGCCACAATCCAATAAGTGGATCGTCAACCATGCACCAGGCAAAAGAAAACAAACACAGAGCCACCCAGCTCTCAAACCGGGCACATGGAATGTAAGGACCATGACACGGGTCTCTCGGAAGATCTACTGGAAGTGAACGACGCCTGCAAGACAGCTGTGATCAACAATGAACTACGCAGGCTCCAGATGGACATAGTTGCCCTGCAGGAGACACGTCTGCCCGCGACCGGCAGCATACGGGAGAAGGACTTTACCTTCTTCTGGCAGGGCAAGCCTCCAGAAGAGGTAAGGGAGCATGGCGTTGACTTTGCCATCAGGAACAGGTTGATAGGGTCCATAGTACCGCCCACGGAAGGGTCTGCAAGGATCATCAAACTTCAGCTTCATACAGCAACAGGAATGGTCAGCCTCATCAACATCTATGCACCAACACTGACCTCCTCGTCTGAAGCGAAGGATGATTTCTATGATGACCTCGGCCTAACTCTCAGATACATACCTCAACAAGAGCTAGTCTTCCTCCTGGGAGATTTTAATGCAAGAGTTGGTTCTGATCACAGCTCTTGGCCTTCCTGCCTGGGCCAGTTTGGATTTGGGAAGATGAATGAGAGTGGGCAGCGCCTCCTGGAGTTCTGCTGCCGTCATGACCTCTGCATCACCAATTCCTACTTCGACACCAAGCTCCAGCATAAAGTTTTCTGGAGACATCCCAGGTCTAAGCATTGGCACCAACTCGACCTGGTGCTTACTGTGTACTAATCTGAGAAACCTCAAACTGACCCGCAGCTTCCAGAGTGCAGATTGTGACACCAACCACTCTCTCGTCGTTTGCAGTGTAAAGTTCCAGCCCCAGAAAATCCACAGAGCAAAGAAGGAGGGAAGACCACGCATTAACGTAAAAAAGACCCGTGACCTTCACAAGGTGGAGGAATTCACTGCGGCGCTGGTAAATGCCTTGCCTGTACCATCTTGCGATAGCACAAGTGAGAGGTATTCACATCTCAGGGGCACTATTTTCAACACTGCCATGTCCACCTTCGGTAAGAGGCAGAACAAGTCAACAGATTGGTTCGAGGCCAGTGCAGAGGAACTGTTACCCCTCGTAGAGGAAAAGAGACTCTTTCATCCTACAAGAACCTGCCCTCCGAGAGGAACCTACAGGCCCTCCATACTCTCCGCAGTAGAGTTCAACAAACTGCGAGGCGCTGTGCTCACGATTACTGGCTTCGACTCTGTTCCAACATCCAGACTGCGGCCACTGTCGGCAACATAAGAGGCATGTACGAAGGAATCAAACAGGCAACAGGCCATACACAAAACAGGATGGCTCCTCTAAAGTCAGCCACTGGAGAGATCATTAAAGACCGTGATCAACAAATGAATCTCTGGGTGGAACATTACTCCGAACTCTACTCCAGAGAACTTGGTCAGCATAGAGGCCTTGGATGCAATCGAGTGCCTGATCATCATGGAAGAACTTGATCTTAAACCGATTGTGGAAAAAGTTGAGAAAGCAGTGGATTCACTTTCCTCAGGGAAGGCCCCAGGAGACGACAGGATTCTGCCTGAAGTTCTCAAGTGCGCCCGTGGAACACTTAAAACTGAGCTTCATGAACTTCTGTGCCAGTGCTGGAGGGAGGGCTCGGTGCCACAAGACATGAGAAATGCAAACATCATCACTCTTACTAAAATAAAGGTGACAGAAGCGATATCAACAACTATCGCGACATCTCCCTCCTCAGCGTCGTCGGCAAACTCTTCGCCAAGGTCGTCTTGGTCAGGCTTCAGATTCTTGCCGAAAGAGTGTACCCTGGTTCACAGTGTGGTTTCCGAGCAGAGAGGTCGACCACTGACATGGTGTTCTCCCTGAGACAGCTGCAAGAAAAGTGCAGGGAGCAGAGAAAAGGCTTGTACATCGCTTTCATTGACCGTATAAAGGCCTTCGACCTCGTAGGCAGGAACGGACTCTTCAAGATCTTGGCCAAAATTGACTGCCCACCCACCCTACTCAGCATGATACAATCGTTCCACAAGGACATGAAGGGGAACAATCGTGAACGACGGCTCAATTTCTGAACCATTCAACATCAACAGTGGTGTTAAACAGGGGTGTGATCTCGCTCCAACCTTGTTTGGCATCATCTTCGCGATCCTCATCAAGCATGCCTTTGGAACAACCACAGAAGGCATCTATGTCCGTACAAGATCTTATGGAAAGCTCTATAATCTATCAAGACTCCGAGCAAAGACGAAAGTACAGATGCGAATCCTAAGGAAGTTCCTCTTCGCCGACGACACAGCGATCACCACACACACAGCAGAAGGACTGCAGCAGCTACTCAACCGCTTTGCCACAGTCTGTTCCACATTCGGCCTGACAATCAGCCTGAAGAAGACACAGGTGATGGGCCAAGATGTCAATGAGCTACCTTGTATAAATAAAGCAGACTATGGTGGAGGCGAACTTGAGGAGGCAGTTCACGAGTTTGTGTACCTGGGCTCCACAATCTCAGACACCCTTTCCCTGGACACTGAGCTCAACAGGTGTATCGGGAAGGCCGCAACAACACAGGCCAGGCTCTCAAAGCATGTTTGGGAAAATGCCAAACTGACAGTGCACATCAAGGCACAAGTCTATAGGCATGTGTGGTGAGTACACTTCTCTACGGCTCGGAATCCTGGACCCTGAGCTCTCGCCAGGAGAGACGGCTCAATACCTTTCACATGCGGAACCTGAGACGCATCCTTGACATAACGTGGAAAGACCACGTCACCAACAACAACACAGTACTCGAGAGAACGGGAGTCCCTTCAGTATTTACTCTCCTGAAGCAGAGATGCATGTGATGGCTGGGACATGTCACACGCATGGTCGATGGTCGCATACCGAAAGACCTCTTGTATGGAGAACTGGCATCAGGAACGAGACCCACCGGAAGACGTTAGCTGCGTTTCAAAGATGCCTGCATACGCGACCTCAAGCAGATGAACATCGACATCAACCTTTGGGATGCAGCAGCTGCGTACAGATCTGCCTGGAGATGCAAAGTGCAGAAGGGACTCCAGCAATACGAGGATGAACTTTCCGCTTCGGCGTTTATCTGCGCTCGCTGCAGTCGGGACTGTCATTCTCGGGTTGGCCTTCACAGCCACAGCAGGCGCTGCATCCAACTAGACTACAACAACTAGACACCCAGGGCACAACTCCATAACCCCACGGGATTGACGGTTGTCTACTATTACACCACCACACACAGCAATATACCCACCGCTCACGCCTGAGAGACATCAAGAGGTTTTGCCTCATCAGAAAATTCCGTGTTCCCGCAGTGAGGCAATAAGCAGGTCAGGCAGATGACTGGCCCGTACTGATGGACCGGCCCGTACTGATGGACCGGCCCGTACTGATGGACCGGCCGGGAAAAACAATTCATTACTCTCGGAATGCGCCTTGTGTTGCTTCCGTGTGGTGGGGGAGGAGAGTGTTGGGGAATGGTCTCTTGGGAGTGCTGTTGGAGGATGGTGTTGGGGACGTGAGGGAGAACGAGGGCCATTTGGGTTGAGGTGGAGAGAGAGTATAGGCGTTTAGCTCTGTCTTGTCCTGTTTACACCTCTCATGAGTGAAAGCCAAATGCCCAGTTATGAGGAGAGGAACATGAGGCATCACTCATCAGCTGTAATTAGGATGAGACTTGTGCCCCCATCACGAGAGCGACATATAAACATCGCCCTCACTAGCCTATCTCTCCTTCACGCTCTCACCCACTGAGCCTCCCTCACCCAATGAGCCTCCCTCACCCACTGCGCCTCCCTCACCCACTGAGCCTCCCTCACCCACTGCGCCTCCCTCACCCACTGAGCCTCCCTCACCCAATGAGCCTCCCACACCCACTGAGCCTCCCTCACCCACTGAGCCTCCCACACCCACTGAGCCTCCCTCACCCACTGAGCCTCCCACACCCACTGAGCCTCCATCACCCACTGAGCCTCCCTCACCCAATGAGCCTCCCTCGCCCACTGAGCCTCCCTCGCCCACTGAGCCTCCCTCGACCACTGAGCCTCCCACACCCACTGAGCTTCCCTCGCCCACTGAGCATCACACACCCACTGAGACTCCCTCACCCACTGAGCCTCCCTCGCCCACTGAGCCTCCCTCGCCCACTGAGCCTCCCTCACCCACTGAGACTCCCACACCCACTGAGCCTCCCTCGCCAACTGAGCCTCCCACACCCACTGAGACTCCCTCACCCACTGAGCCTCCCTCAACCACTGAAACTCACTCACCCACTGAGCCTCCCACACCCACTGAGACTCCCTCACCCATTGAGCCTCCCTCACCCACTGAGCCTCCCACACCCACTGAGACTCCCTCACCCACTGAGCCTCTCTCACCCACTGAGCCTCCCTCACCCACTGAGCGTCCCTCACCCACTGAGCCTCCCTCACCCATTGAGCCTCCCTCACCCACTGAGCCTCCCTCACCCACTGAGACTCCCTCACTCACTGAGCCTCCCTCACCCACTGAGACTCCCTCGCCCACTGAGCCTCCCTCACCCACTGAGACTCCCTCACCCACTGAGCCTCCCACACCCACTGAGCCTCTCTCGAACCACTGAGCCTCCCTCACCCACTGAGCCTCCCTCACCTACTGAGCCACCCTCACCCACTGAGCCGTCCACACCCACTGAGCCTCCCACATCCACTGAGCCTCCCTCGCCCACTGAGACTCCCACACACACTGAGCCTCCCTCACCCACTGAGCCTCCCTCACCAACTGAGCCTCCCTCGCCCACTGAGCCTCCTACACCCACTGAGCCTCCCTCGCCCACTGAGACTCCCACACCCACTGAGCCTCCCTCGCCCACTGAGACTCCCACACCCACTGAGCCTCCCTCACCCACTGAGCCTCCCTCACCCACTGAGCCTCCCTCGCCCTCTGAGCCTCCCTCACCCACTGAGCCTCCCACGCCCACTGAGCCTCCCTCGCTCACTGAGACTCCAACACCCACTGAGCCTCCCTCGCCCACTGAGCCTCCCTCGCCCACTGAGCCTCCACGCCCAATAAGCGTCCCTCGCCCACTGAGACTCCCACACCCACTGAGCCTCCCTCACCCACTGAGCCTCCCTCACCCACTGAGCCTCCCTCACCCACTGAGCCTCCCTCGCCCACTGAGCCTCCCTCACCCCACTGAGCCTCCCTCACCCACTGAGCCTCCCTCACCCACTGAGCCTCCCTCACCCACTGAGCCTCCCTCACCCACTGAGCCTCCCTCACCCCACTGAGCCTCCCTCACCCACTGAGCCTCCCT
>WNGS01003605.1:0-14091 GCA_020271785.1 Procambarus virginalis
TGTGGCCTCGCTGGTCATGTTGCAGCACCATGTGTGGCCCCACTAGTCATGTTGCAGCACCACCTGTGGCACCGCTGGTCATATTGCACCTGTGACCCCGCTGGTCATGTTGCAGCACCACCTGTGGCCCCGCTGGTAATATTGCATCACCACCTGTGGCCCCGCTGGTCATGTTGCAGCACCATCTGTGGTCCCACTGGTCATGTTGCACCACCACCTGTGGCCTCGCTAGTCATGTTGCAGCACCATCTGTGGCCCAGCTGATCATGTTGCACCACCATCTGTGGCCCCGCTGGTCACGTGGCAGCACCACCTGTGGCCCTGCTAATCATGTTGCACCACCACCTGTGGCCTCGCAGGTTATGTTACAGCACCACCTGTGGCCCCACTGGTCATGTTGTAGGACCACCTGTGGCCCGCTGGTCATGTTGTAGGACCACCTGTGGCACCGCTGGTCATGTTGCAGCACCACCTATGGCCCCGCTAGTCATGTTGCACCACCTGTGGATTCTGGTCACGTTGCAGCCCCACCTGTGGCACCGCTGGTCATGCTGCAGCACCACCTGTGGCCCCGCTGGTTATGTTGCCGCACAACCTGTGGCCCCGCTGGTCATGTTGCAGCACCATCTGTGGTCCCACTGGTCATGTTGCAGAACCACCTGTGGGCCCGCTGGTCATACTGCAGCACCACCTGTGGCCACGCTGGTCATGTTGCACCACAACCTGTGGCCCCGCTGGTCAAGTTGCAGCACCACCTGTGGCCACGCTGGTCATGTTGCACCACCTGTGGCTGCTGGTCACGTTACAGCACCACCTGTGGCTTCGATGGTCATGTTGCAGCACCACCTGTGGCCCCGTTGATCATGTTGCAGCACCACCTGTGGCCCCGCTGATCATGTTGCAGCACCACCTGTGTCCCCGCTGGTCATGTTGCAGCACCACCTGTAGCCCCGCTGGTTATGTTGCAGCACCACCTGTGTCCCCGCTGGTCATGTTGCAGCACCACCTGTAACCCCGCTGGTCATGTTGCAGCACCACCTGTGTCCCTGCTGGTCATGTTGCAGCACCACCTGTGGCCCCGCTGGTCATGTTGCACCACCACCTGTGGCCCCGCTGGTCATGTTGCAGCACCACCTGTGTCCCCGCTGGTCATGTTGCAGCACCATCTGTGGCCCCACTGGTCATGTTGCACCACCACCTGTGGCCCCGCTGGTCATGTTGCCGCACCATGTGTGGTCTCGCTGGTCATGTTGCAGCACCACCTGTGGCCTCGCTGGTCATGTTGCAGCACCACCTGTGGCCCCGCTGGTCATGTTGCACCACCTGTGGCCCCGCTGGTCATGTTGCACCACCTGTGGCCCCGCTGGTCATGTTGCAGCTCTACCTGTGTTCCCGCTGGACATGATGCACCACCTGTGGCCCCGCTGGTCATGTTGCACCACCACCTGTGGCCTCGCTGGTCATGTTGCAGCACCACTTGTGGCCCCGCTGGTCATGTTGCACCACCTGTGGCCCCGCTGGTCATGTTGCACCACCTGTGAATCCGCTGGTCATGTTGCACCACCTGTGGCCCCGCTGGTCATGTTGCACCACCACCTGTGGCCCCGCTGGTCATGTTGCAGCACCACCTGTGGCCCCGCTGGTCATGTTGCAGCACTACCTGTGGCCCCGCTGGTCATGTTGCAGCACCACCTGTGGCCCCGCTGGTCATGTTGCAGCACCACCTGTGGCCCCGCTGGTCATGTTGCAGCACCACCTGTGGCCACGCTAGTCATGTTGCAGCACCACTTGTGGCCCCGCTGGTCATGTTGCACCACCTGTGGCCCCGCTGATCATATTGCACCACCACCTGTGGCCCCGCTGGACATGTTGCACCAACACCTGTGGCCCCGCTGGTCATGTTGCACCACCATCTGTGCCCCGCTGGTCATGTTGCACCACCATCTGTGGCCCCGCTGGTCATGTTGCACCACCTGTGGCCCCGCTGGTCATGTTGCACCATCTGTGGCCCCGCTGGTCATGTTGCACCATATGTGGCCCCGCTGGTCATGTTGCAACACTACCTGTGGCCCCGCTGATCATGTTACACCACTTTCTGTGGCCCCACTAGTCATGTTGCACCACCACCTGTGGCCCCGCTGATCATGTTGCACCACCATCTGTGGCCCCGCTGATCATGTTGCACCACCATATGTGGCCCCGCTGGTCATGTTGCACCACCATCTGTGGCCCCGCTGGTCATGTTGCACCACCTGTGGCCTCGCTGGTCATGTTGCACCACCATCTGTGGCCCCGCTGGTCATGTTTCACCACCATCTGTGGCCCCGCTGGTCATGTTGCACCATCTGTGGCACCGCTGGTCATGTTGCAACACTACCTGTGGAACCGCTGATCATGTTGCACCACTTTCTGTGGCCCCGCTGGTCATGTTGCACCACCTGTGGCCCCACTGGTCATGATGCACCACCACCTGTGGCCCCGCTGATCATGTTGCACCACCATCTGTGGCCCCGCTGATCATGTTGCAGCACCACCTGTGGCCCCGCTGGTCATGTTGCAGCACCACCTGTGGCCCCGCTGGTCATGTTGCAGCACCACCTGTGGCCACGCTAGTCATGTTGCAGCACCACTTGTGGCCCCGCTGGTCATGTTGCACCACCTGTGGCCCCGCTGATCATGTTGCACCACCACCTGTGGCCCCGCTGGTCATGTTGCACCAACACCTGTGGCCCCGCTGGACATGTTGCACCAACACCTGTGGCCCCACTGGTCATGTTGCACCACCATCTGTGGCCCCGCTGGTCATGTTGCACCACCTGTGGCCCCGCTGGTCATGTTGCACCATCTGTGGCCCCGCTGGTCATGTTGCACCATATGTGGCCCCGCTGGTCATGTTGCAACACTACCTGTGGCCCCGCTGATCATGTTACACCACTTCTGTGGCCCCACTAGTCATTTTGCACCACCACCTGTGGCCCCGCTGATCATGTTGCACCACCATCTGTGGCCCCGCTGATCATGTTGCACCACCATATGTGGCCCCGCTGGTCATGTTGCACCACCATCTGTGGCCCCGCTGGTCATGTTGCACCACCTGTGGCCTCGCTGGTCATGTTGCACCACCATCTGTGGCCCCGCTGGTCATGTTTCACCACCATCTGTGGCCCCGCTGGTCATGTTGCACCATCTGTGGCACCGCTGGTCATGTTGCAACACTACCTGTGGAACCGCTGATCATGTTGCACCACTTTCTGTGGCCCCGCTGGTCATATTGCACCACCTGTGGCCCCACTGGTCATGATGCACCACCACCTGTGGCCCCGCTGATCATGTTGCACCACCATCTGTGGCCCCGCTGATCATGTTGATCCACCATATGTTGCCCCGCTGGTCATGTTGCACCACCATCTGTGGCCCCTCTTGTCATATTGGAGCACCACCTGTGGCCCTGTTCATCATGTTGCAGCACCACCTGTGGCCCCGCTGGTCATGTTGCAGCACCACCTGTGGCCCCGCTGGTCATGTTCCAGCACCACCTATGGCCCCGATGGTCATGCTGCAGAACCACCTGTGGCCACGCTGGTTATGTTCCAGCACCACCTGTGGCCCCGATGGTCATGCTGCAGAACCACCTGTGGCCACGCTGGTTATGTTCCAGCACCACCTGTGGCCCCGCTGGTCATGTTGCAGCACCATCTGTGGCCCCGCTGGTCATGTTGCAGCACCACCTGTGGCCCCGCTGGTCATGTTGCACCACCACCTCTGGCCCCGCTGGTCATGTTGCACCACCACATGTGGCCCCGCTGGTCATGTTGCACCACCACATGTTGCCCCGCTGGTCATGTTGCACCACCACATGTTGCCCCGCTGGTCATGTTGCACCAACAATCGCGGCCCCGCTGGTTATGTTGCAGGACCACCTGTGGCCCTGCTGGTCATGTTGCAGCACCACCTGTGGCCCCGCTGGTCATGTTGCAGCACCATGTGTGGCCCAGCTGGTCATGTTGCAGCACCACCTGTGGCCCCGCTGGTCATGTTGCAGCACCATGTGTGGCCCAGCTGGTCATGTTGCAGCACCATCTGTGGCCCCGCTGGTCATGTTGCAGCACCATGTGTGGCCCCGCTGGTTGTGTTGCAGCACCACCTGTGGCCCCGCTGGTCATGTTACAACACGACCTGGGGCACCGATGGTCATGTTGCAACATCCCCTGTGGCTACGCTGGTTATGTTGCACCACCACATGTGGCCCCGCTGGTCATGTTGTAGCACCACCTGTGGCCTCGCTGGTCATGTTGCAGCACCATGTGTGGCCCCACTGGTCATGTTGCACCACCTGTGGCCCCGCTGGTCATGTTGCAACACCACCTGTGGCCACGATGGTCATGTTGCACCACCACCTGTGGCCCCTGTTACGTACCCATAGCTGGCTACGTAATACATTTATATAAACTTTCGTGATATTAACTGTATATGTGTATATGTATTATATTCATCGTGTGTGTTGGCAATGTCAAGGGGTATAGGAGCGGTGGCGTCTCCTCACGTGTATTTGACCTGTTCGATTCGGGAACGAGAGTTTGCTGGACCTGTTCAGTTTAGTGTTCCAGGGTGTCACAATATTTATATTCATAAATTACGTGTATACAATAATTACGCAGTTAGCATTGTACTTATTAATTTTGGGAAATACCTATTATGTTAATGTTTATTCTACATGTATTTTGAGAACCAGTGGTGGTTGATTTAGTCTCATTTATTAAAAAGTTATTGTTTTCTAACCCTCATCCGTTTGAGCGGAGGAGGAAGAAGACTTATGGGTTGGGTAGCCAAGGACAGTCAGTTGCTGGCGGCTACTCGGGGACGTAACATGGAGGCTAAGTCTGTGTATTTTGTTGTCTAGCTTTTAGTAGTATTTTGTTCTGGGAGAGACAGTCTTATTGTTTATTGTAATAAGTGAAATATTGTGATCATCTGTAAGTACATATTATTTAGATTTATCTTGAATATATATTATAAATTCATATGTATATTTCTTCAGTCCTAAGGGAGAAATACTTTATTATTGCTTGTGCCAATCATGTGATCACACTGGTGACCCGCTATATATTACAGCAATTCTATGGCCCTAGGCAAACAGTTCTTTAATGTTGTACAGGGTTATGAGCCGTGATGAACGATCTGGTTACATAGTTATGGGGGCCTGTCCGGGATATATTTTTCCCACTTAAACTTAACTGTGCTAATCTAACCTTGCCTTCCTAGGTACCAGTGTCTTGTGTGTTTTCTACTATTAACTATTCCATGTGCCATGCAAGCCTTCCTGTGTGTCAAGTAACAACGTTTCACGATTTTGAGGTAAGTCATCCTATAACTTTTGTTTGTGCAGTGAGGCCAAGCGAATTTTCAGTGTGGTGAAAATTTTACAGTGAAGTGCAGTGCCAGTGTGTTTATTATTATTGTTGTGAATCAAGTGCCAAGTGTTAGTCACGATGGAGGATCAAGTGTCGTTGTTGTTGGCTCAACCAAACTTTGAGGGACTTAAAAACCTAAAAAGTCTGAGTTAGTAGACATGGCAAATCGATTGGATTTGACCGCCAACAACAGAATGGTTAAAGCACAAATTCTGAAAGTCATTGTGACGCATTTTGTTGAAAACGGAGATTTAGAGGAAGAAATTCTGGAAGTGTTACGAGAGGAGTCGAGTGATCAGATGGCGTTAAAGCGTCTTGAGTTAGAAGCTCGTCAATTAGAGATTGAGGCTCAAAAGCAACAAAAATTATTAGAGGCTGAAGCTCAGCAGAGGGAGCTTGAGACTAGGCGTTTAGAACTTGCGGCACAAAACCAGAGAGTTTTAATGGAGTTGCAACTAGAAGCAACCAAGAAGGAGCAATTAGAGATTCAACAACAGATGGCTGACACTAACTATAGGCTTGAAACACAGCGTATGGCAGCTGGGCATGGAAATTCAAGTAATGTTTCAAGTAATAATGATAATAATCCCATAAGGATGAGTAAATATATAGAATTACCCAAGTTTAATGAGGAGGATCCTGAGGTTTTCTTTGCACATTTTAATAAGATTGCCATCAGTATGAACTGGCCAAGGGATCAATGGGTAGCAATTATGCAGTCTCAATTTAAGGGGCGTAGTCAGGAGGTTTTTACATCCCTACCTGACGCTCATAGTTTTGATTATGAATTTGTAAAGAAAAGCATCTTAAATGCTTATCAATTAAATCCAGAGGCACACAGGCAAAAATTTAGAAACTTAAGGAGGTTAAGTGATCAGACAATAGCTGATTTTACTCGTCAAAAGACGAACTATTGCAACAGATGGTTAAAGTCACTTTCAGTAACTGATTTTGATGCTTTAAAGAATCTTCTTATCATGGAAGAAGTATTGTCTTGTCTCCCAGACAAATTATCTACTTATATGGCAGAACAAAAGAATGTAACAGACATTTATGAGCTGTCAAAGCTCGCTGATGAGCATGAGTTGTTGACTAAGGCCCATTTACGGCCACTTCACCTAAGTTTAATCGTAAAGTAAATCATAATGCTCACAGAACTCCTTATCAGAATCCCTCCAGTCCTAGTGCTCCAGTTACTCCCATGAGCTCTTTTCTTACAAAACCTAATCCTGCTACTTCATTGTCAGGAATGTCAAATAATAATAAGGTTAATTCTAAACCTACAGTTGGTTCTACAGGTGTGTCCACTGTAAGGTCCTGTTCCCATTGTAAGAAAAAAGGCCATGGAATTAATTCCTGTTTTATCTTGCACCCTGAGTTACGACCAACTGGTCTCATTTATTGTAGAGGTGTGCAAAATAAATTACTAATAAACATGTAACTGTAAACCCCAATTGGGTGAAACAGTATTCACCATATATGTCTTCAGGTGAAGTTTTGTGTGTTGATGGGAAGTGGAAGCTGGTGAATATTCTTCGTGATACTGGTGCTTCCCAAACCTTAATTTCTGCTAGTATACTTTCTAATGTTGAAAAGAGAGATACTGGAAATGTTGTTGTTCTTCAGAGTGTTGCAGGATGTCAAACTGTACCTCTGATAGATGTTACTTTAAGATCCACCATTGCTCCTAGTTTATGCACTGTGGGTGTTTGTACACAGTTGCCCATCCCAGGTGTGGATGTTATATTGGGTAATGATGTGGCCATAAATCATGTTGTGGGTGAGATTAATCCCAGTTTGTATAAACAGCCAGTTGCAGATCATGTTTATTCTGCCTGTGCTGAAGTTAGTTCTATGAACGAACCTGTTGTAGTAGATGGTGTTGTCCATCCTACCTGTGCTGATGTCAGTACTATTATAAATCCAGTTGTCAGTTCTGTTGTTACTCAAGCATTTGTTCCAGTAACCAGTACCCTTCAGTGGAGAAGTGGGATGTGGTTGTTCCAGATTCCTGTGTGGCCGATTTAGTTGTTGAGAGTAAGCCTGATGCTATGACTCTGCTTTATTCCAATAAATTGGGAAAGGATGTCCATGTACCAGTGTCTTGCCCGCTCACTACGAACGTTGTGCCAGGAGTTGAGAGAAACTTAAAAGCCACGACTCTGTTGTATTCTAGCCAAGTGAATGGTTTAAGACAAGATGTCGGGTTGGCAGAAGTATTCCCGCTCACTCCAAGTTTAGAATCAGTTGTCGAGAGTAAGTCTGTTGTAGAGGCCCCGCCTCACCCTAGTCAAGTTGATAGTATAGGGGAGGAGGTCAAATTACCTGTTACTTGCCCGCTCGCTTCAGATTCCTTTAATTTATGTGCATTGAGTAGAACTGACCCTAAGATTTCAGAGAGAAGCAAGGAGACAGTCTGTACTGTAGATCCAGTTCTGGAGAGTGTGGGAAATCAACCAGAGGATCAGCTTCTGTCGAGTAGATGGAGACCCATTGAGCCTCCCTCTTCAGTTGTCTGTGAGGCTGTGACCCCGCTTGGTAGTGTTATTGATTGTGAACAGACAGTACTCCAAGCAGCTCCAGATGTCATGGGAGGAAATTTTGGTAAAACCATTGAGAGTAGTAAAGTTTCATTCGGATCTAAGTTGCAGAGAGTTGTGGGTTGTGATTCTTATTCCATGTGGAGTAAGTATTTCTCATTGTGTAAATTGAGTCAGAGTGTGTGTAGAATGTTGAAATCTACTTTTATTCTGCAGGAGCCATTCTCTTGTGAAGTAATGGACTGTGGGACATCTTTGTCCAGCCTTGTGGTTGAGCAGAGAGAGTTACTCAAGTAGGTTGTGCATCCGGTTGTTCTGAGGAAGTGGTGAGTTATACTAGAGCAGTGTCTCTATATTCAGATCCAGTTTATTTTGATGCAAGAGGAGTGAACAAAGTGTATGTTCCACTCAAGTGTGGTGTTGGCTTTCAGAGTCATCTTGGTGTTGACTTGCAGAGTCATATTGGTGGTGAAGGATTTAATCATACTTGGGAGCAGGTGTTTGAGGCTCCAGGTGTGTATTTCAAGTTGGGGGATAAGGTTATCCTAGATTGTGTTAATAACTGTGAAGGGTTACAGATTGTCCTTGGGTGTTTCCCAGGTAATCTGCTGTGCATCTTCAAGATGTTAAAACCTTAAACCTCTTGGTTGATTGTTTGTCATCAGACGTAATCACTTGGAAAGTGATGGTGAGGGTTGTCAAGTTTTCGGCATGTTCTTGTTAGTCTTTTGGAAGACTAGACGGTTGATGAAAGTGTGTGTTGTGTTCAAGTTCACCCTCAGCAATTGTGAACTTGTCTTCAGAGTCATGATTGAGATATGGTGCCTAGGCATATGCCTGTGCAAGGTAGTCTTTGCACTTATCTTTGGTGTATTTCTTGGTTTCAAGGCCAAAGGTTTGCTAAGTTGGTGTGTTGTGTTGCTGAAGGTCTATGAATGGGGAAATATTATACATAAATGTGAAGTTTTAATGCTAATTCTCTAATTTTAGTATCCATTGGGCGAGAGTATGTGTTCCACAGAGGATCAAGAGTGATGCGGAGCAGATGCTTTTGTCAGAGCATACCCAGGAGAAGTCCCACACTACTTTACATCCAGTCAGAGTCATGGAAAATGGAGTCTGTCTTGGAAAATTCCACCATCTAGAAAATGGATCATATGGAAATATGGGACTGATCTAGGAGAAATAGTAGAAACAGATGTAGAAAATAATTGCAGTGATGTCTGTGTGAAAACAGTTACCTTTATTGACAATTCTATTCATGCTAATGATGATAATGTTGATGATAGGTGTGTGAAGTATGATCTGAAACAAAGTGAAATAAATGAGATAGTACCCTGGAGAGATAAATTTGCATACTCCAGTGAAACATATGTAGAACTTTCTGAGTTTCATGTAAGAAATATTGGAAGTGTTTCATTCTGTTCAGAAATATACTTATTGCTTGTACATGTTTGGTGAAATTAATACCATAAATCAAGTGTCATACATTCTACTTCAGAAAAAATGCCATTGATCTTCAATCCATTGCATTTTTTTTCTTGGAGGTGGAAGTGTTACGTACCCATAGCTGGCTACGTAATAAATTTATATAAATTTCATGATATTAACTGTATATGTGTATATGTATTATATTCATCGTGTGTGTTGGCAATGTCAAGGGGTATAGGAGCGGTGGCGTCTCTCACGTGTATTTGACCTGTTCGATTCGGGAACGAGAGTTTGCTGGACCTGTTCAGTTTAGTTTCAGGTGTCACAATATTTATATTCATAAATTACGTGTATACAGTAATTACGCAGTTAGCATTGTACTTATTAATTTTGGGAAATACCTATTATGTTAATGTTTATTCTACATGTATTTTGAGAACCAGTGGTGGTTGATTAGTCTCATTTATTAAAAAGTTATTGTTTTCTAACCCTCATCCTTTGAGCGGAGGAGGAAGAAGACTTATGGGTTGGGTAGCCAACACACGTCAGTTGCTGGCTGCTACTCGGGGACGTAACATGGAGGCTAAGTCTGTGTCTTTTGTTGTCTAGCTTTTAGTAGTATTTGTTTCTGGGAGAGACAGTCTTATTGTTTATTGTAATAAGTGAAATTTGTGATCATCTGTAAGTACATATTATTTAGATTTATCTTGAAAATATTTATAAATTATATGTATATTTCTTCAGTCCTAAGGGAGAAATACTTTATTATTGCTTGTGCCAATCATGTGATCACACTGGTGACCACTATATATTACAGCAATTCTATGGCCCTAGGCAAACAGTTCTTTAATGTGTACAGGGTTATGAGCCGTGATGAACGATCTGGTTACAGCCCCACTGGTCATGNTGGTCATGTTGCACCACCTGTGGCCTTGCTGGTCATGTTGCACCACCACATGTGGCCCCGCTGGTCATGTTGCACCACCTTTGGCCCAGCTGGTCATGTTGCACCACCTGTGGCCCATCTGGTCATTTTGCACCACCACATGTGGCCCCGCTGGTCATATTGCACCACCTTTGGCCCCACTGGCAATGTTGCAGCACTACCTGTGGCCCAGCTGGTCATGTTGCACCACCACATGTGGCCCCGCTGGTCATGTTGCACCACCTGTGGCCCCACTGGCAATGTTGCAGCACTACCTGTGGCCCAGCTGGTCATGTTGCACCACCACATGTGGCCCCGCTGGTCATGTTGCACCACCTGTGGCCCCACTGGCAATGTTGCAGCACTACATGTGGCCCAGCTGGTCATGTTTGCACCACCACATGTGGCCACACTGGTCATGTTGCAGCACCACCTGTGGCCCCGCAGGTCATTTTGCACCACCTTTGGCCCCGCTGGTCATGTTGCACCACCACCTGTGGCCCCGCTGGTCATGTTGCACCACCACCTGTGGCCCCGCTGGTCATGTTGCACCACCTGTGGCCCCGATGGTCATGTTGCACCATCTGTGGCCCCGCTGGTCATGTTGCAGCACCACCTGTGGCCCTGCTGGTCATGTTGCAGCACCACCTGTGGCCCGATGGTCATTTTGCAGCACCACCTGTGGCCCTTCTGGTCATGTTGAAGCACCACCTGTTGCCCTGCTCATCATGTTGCAGCACCACCTGTGGCCCCGCTGGTCATGTTGCACCACCACCTGTGGCCCCGCTGGTCATGTTGCTGCACCACCTGTGACTCCACTGGTAATGTTGCACCACCACCTGTGGCCCCGCTGATCATGTTGCAGCACCACCTGTGGCCCCGCTGGTCATGTTGCAGCACCACCTGTGGCCCCGCTGGTCATGTTGCAGCACCACCTGTGACCCTGCTCATCATGTTGCAGCACCACCTGTGGCCCCGCTGGTCATGTTGCAGCACCACCTGTGACCCCGCTGGTCATGTTGCACCACCACCTGTGGCCCCGCTGATCATATTGCACCACCACCTGTGGCCCCGCTGGTCATGTTGCAGCACCACCTGTGACTCCACTGGTAATGTTGCACCACCACCTGTGGCCCCGCTGATCATGTTGCACCACCACCTGTGGCCCCGCTGGTAATGTTGCACCACCTGTAGCCCCGCTGGCCATGTTGCACTACCACCTGTGACTCCTCTGGTAATGTTGCACCACCACCTGTGGCCCTGCTCATCATGTTGCACCACCACCTGTGGCCCCGCTGGTCATGTTGCAGCACCATCTGTGGTCCCGCTGGTCATGTTGCACCACCACCTGTGGCCCCGCTGATCATGTTGCACCACCACCTGGGGCCCCGCTGGTCATGTTGCACCACCTGTAGCCCTGCTGGTCATGTTGCATCACCACCTGTGGCCCCGCTGGTCATGTTGCACCACCTGTGGCTCTGCTGGTCATGTTGAACCTCCTGTGGCCAAGCTGGTCATGTTGCACCACCTGTGGCCCCGCTGGTCATGTTGCACCACCTGTAGCCCCGCTGGTCATGTCGCAGCACCACCTGTAGCCCCGTTGGTCATGTTGCACCACCACCTGTAGCCCCGTTGGTCATGTTGCACCACCACCTGTGGCCCCGCTGGTCATGTTGCACCACCTGTAGCCGCGCTGGTCATGTTGCACCACCTGTAGCCCCGCTGGTCATGTTGCACCACCACCTGTTGCCCCGCTGGTCATGTTGCACCACCACCTGTGGCCCCGCTGGTCATGTTGCACCACCACCTGTGGCCCCGCTGATCATGTTGCAGCACCACCTGTGGCCCCGCTGGTCATGTTGCACCACCACATGTGGCCAAGCTGGTCATGTTGCACCACCTGTGGCCCCGCTGGTCATGTTGCACCACCTGTGGCCCCGCTGGTCATGTTGCACCTCCTGTGGCCAAGCTGGTCATGTTGCACCACCTGTGGCCCCGCTGGTCATGTTGCACCACCTGTGGCCAAGCTGGTCATGTTGCACCACCTGTGGCCAAGCTGGTCATATTGCAGCACCACCTGTGGCCCCGTTGGTCATGTTGCAGCACCACTTGTGGCCCCTCTGGTCATGTTGCAGCACCACCTGTGGCCCCGTTGGTCATGTTGCAGCACCACCTGTGGCCCGCTGGTCATGTTGCAGCACCACCTGTGGCCCCGCTGGTCATGTTGCAGCACTATGTGTGGCCCAGCTGGTCATGTTGCAGCACCACCTGTGGCCCCGCTGGTCATGTTGCAGCACCATCTGTGGCCCTACTAGTCATATTGCACCACCACCTGTGGCCCCGCTGGACATGTTGCAGCACCACCTGTGGCCCCTCTGGTCATGTTGCAGCACCACATGTGGCCCCGCTGGTCATGTTGCACCAACACCTGTGGCCCCGCTGGTCATGTTGCACCAACACCTGTGGCCCCGCTGGACATGTTGCAGCACCACCTGTGGCCCCGCTGGTCATGTTGCAGCACCACCTGTGGCCCCGCTGGTCATGTTGCACCACCATCTGTGGCCCCGTTGGTCATGTTGCACCACCTGTGGCCTCGCTGGTCATGTTGCACCACCATCTGTGGCCCCGCTGGTCATGATGCACCATCGGTGGCCCCGCTGGTCATGATGCACCATCTGTGGCCCTGCTGGTCATGTTGCAACACTACCTGTGGCCCCGCTGATCATGTTGCAGCACTTTCTGTGGCCCTGATGGTCATGTTGCACCACCTGTGGCCCCACTGGTCATGTTGCACCACCACCTGTGGCCCCGCTGATCATGTTGCACCACCATCTGTGGCCCCGCTGGTTATGTTGCAGTACCACCATCTGTGGCCCCGCTGGTCATGTTGCAGCACCACCATCTGTGGCCCCGCTGATCATGTTGCAGCACCATCTGTGGCCCCGCTGGTCACTTTGCATCACCATCTGTGGCCCTTGTGGTCATGTTGAAGCACCACCTGTGGCCCTGCTCATCATGTTGCAGCACCACCTGTGGCCCCGCTGGTCATGCTGCAGCACCACCTGTGGTCCCGATGGTCATGTTGCAGCACCACCTGTGGCCCCGCTGGTCATGTTGCAACACCACCTGTGGCCACGCTGGTCATGTTGCACTACCACATGTGGCCCCGCCGGTCATGTTGCAGCACCACCTGTGGTCCCGCTGGTCATGTTGCACCACTATCTGTTGCCCCGCTGGTCATATTGCACCACCATCTGTGGCCCCGCTGGTCATGTTGCACCACCTGTGGCCCCGCTGGTCATGTTCCGGCACTACCTGTGGCCCCGCTGATCATGTTGCACCACCATCTGTGGCCCCGCTGGTCATGTTGCACCACCTGTGGCCCCGCTGGTCATGTTGCACCACCACCTGTGGCCCCGCTGATCATGTTGCAGCACCACCTGTGGCCCCACTGGTCATCTTGCACCAACACATGTGGCCCCGATGGTCATGTTGCAGCACCACCTGTGGCCCCGCTGGTCATGTTGCAGCACCACCTGTGGCCCAGCTGGTCGTGTTGCACCACCACATGTGGCCCCGCTGGTCATGTTGCACCACCTGTGGCCCCACTGGTCATGGTGCAGCAATACCTGTGCCCAGCTGGTCATGATGCAGCACCACCTGAGGCCCCGCAGGTCATGTTGCACCACCTGTGGACCCGCTGGTCATGTTGCACCACCTGTGGCCTTGCTGGTCATGTTGCACCACCACATGTGGCCCCGCTGGTCATGTTGCACCACCTTTG
>WNGS01003605.1:22141-52141 GCA_020271785.1 Procambarus virginalis
TTGAAGTGCATCGGCGAGGAGTGTGAGGGGGGAGGGGGTGCAGGTGCGTGTGGCTGTCTTGATATACGTTTTTGCTACTGTAGAACGTATCTTGAATGTAGTTTGAACGTGACGATGGTGGAAGAGCAGGCTCAATCTCTTGGAAGAGATTATCGTCACAACTCTCCCCGAAGCCTGCGGTTCCGGTAAGTCACGTTCTCGGGAGGTAGAGTGGTAGGTGGAGCTGCCTCTACCTCATGAACTCTGGAGAGGGCGTCTGATATGATGTAGTCAGACTCCTGGTGTAGCAATCTCCAGGCTGAAATGTTGCAGCTAGCAAGCCCATTGTAGAAGTAGTCGATTGGTTGAGTTGGGCTGGCTGCAGGAAGTGATGAGGGTTGTGGTCCGTGTAGATGGTGGTGGACCGAGTACTTTGCAGGTATGGTGCAAAGTGCTATCTGTTCAGGACGATGGGTAGCTCCTTTTTGATCGTGTTTGTAGTTTCTGGTAGTTGGTAGGTAGAATTTCTTCCTGCCTTGTTGTACCAGTCACCCCGATGCCGGTACCACTGGCGTCGACATGGATGAAAGGCTTGGTGATATCTGGCGAGGCGAGAGTAGTATTAGAACAAGGTAAAGGAGTACTATTATTGTCCTGAAAGTGATTATGGATGTCAGTAAGGATTTCCGAATTGGAAAGCGCTGTCTCAGTGTCAGTGCTTTCGGAAGGAGAAGCAGGGAAGGTCTCACTGTGGCTGTATGGACCTGTAAGGTGGAGTTTAGTTAGCAGCACAGTGGGAGGAGTACCATGATAGAGCTTAGTAAGTTGATGTGGCACAGCTGGGTCTTCCGCCGCCTATCGGGGGTCTCGAGAACGTAGTTGTAGTTATTCCGGCACTCCTTACACGGTAGGGTCCTGAAACCTGTTTTGTAAAGGAGAACCTGGGATAGGGAAATAGGCGAGTACTAAGTCTCCCGGTTTAAACTTCCTTACTTGGCAGTGCTGGTCGTAACGAGTCTTCATCCTCTCTTGGGCTTTCAGTAGGTTGTTTCTGGCAAAGGAATGGACCCTCTCTAGAATGTGTCGGAGGTTTTGAAGAAACTGGGGCACATTCTGATGCTCACTGAAGGTGGCATCACGTAGAGAATCCTTGAAAGCCTTGAGAGGTGTACGGCACTTACGTCCGTAGAGCATCTCATAAGGAGATACTCCTAGTGACTCGTTGGGAAGACTTCTGAAAATACACATGATGAGATCAAGTTGCCTATCCCAATCCTTTGAGGTCTCATTACAAAACTTTTTTAAGAGTGCCTTGATAGTCTGATGACTACGTTCAAGAGAACCCTGTGAAGCAGGATGATAGGGGCTGGACAGTACCTGTTTGATGTTGAACTCCTCCAGAGTCCGTTTGAAGAGATCACTGGTGAAGTTGGTGCCACAGTCGCTCTGAATCTCCCTCGGAAATCCATACTGGGTGAAGATCTTCATAAATTCTTCACCACGTAGCAGCCGTAATGTTTTTTCACTGGAACTGCTATGGGGAATCTGGTGGTAGGACACAGGATGGTTAAGATATAGGCGTTGCCGGAACTGGTCCGAGGCAAAGGACCAACACAGTCAATAATAAGTCTGTGGAAAGGTTCCTCAGGCACCTGGATGGGTGTCAGTGGTGCTCTGGGATCGAAACGTTCGGTTTACCTGCCATCTGACACACGTGGCATTGCTTTACATGTTGCTTTACATCATTAACCATACCTGGCCAGTAGTAGTCTTGACGAATCCCATGGTATGTCTTGTAAACCCGTAGTGTGATAGTGCTCCGTGGGCCAGGTGTAGAATCGTGGGCCGCAGGCTGGTAGGAATCACTAGTTGTTCAACGTTTGCCCAATCGTCCTCCTCCTTCAGTTTACTGGGTCTGTATCTGCGATAGAGTAACTCGTTCTCTAAGAAGAACCCAGGAATACTGTCGGATTGAGTCTCAGCCTGAAAGAATAATGGTGTCAAGGTAAGATCTTCCTCTGTAACTTACGGAACTCCAAAGCGGTCAGATTTGGGGGTAGTTTCGAAGGGTCTTGAGGGACAGCGGTAGCAGTAGAGTCAGCTGGCTGCGGTCGTGCTGCTTGAGCACGGGTGGTCACCATAACAGGAGGAGAAACTTCATCACTCTCTTGAACCTTTGCTGGAACATGCTTAAAAATCGGATTATCCAACACAGAGTTACCCACCTGGGTTTGTCCTTGACGATCAGGTTGGTCGGTTGCAGGTCTTCTGCCAAGTCGTTGCCCAGGAGAAGTTGCACTCCAGGCATGGGAAAAGGCTTTTCCCTGACGGCGACTTGGACTTCACCGGTCACGAAGGGACAATCCAGGTGGACTCTGGCGAGAGGATAAGGAGTAGTAGCAGTAGGTCAGTGATGAATACAGTCTCTCCTGTGTAGGCGACGTTGGCACAGCTTTTCAAGACTATCGATTGAAGAGCCGCTGTGTCCCTCAAGATCTTAAGTCCAAAACGTCCCTCAGAATCTGAACCGTTGGTAGTGATAGTTCCTGGATACAGATGCTTGCTGAAGAGAGAGAGATCATTAACATGAACACCAACATTCATTACAGGCTTACCGGACTTAGGAGGAGTCTGTTTGGGTTTGATGGATTCGTGTTACCTTTATATGTAGACTTACCACATTTTTCTATGGTATGTCCATAGAGTCTACAATACTTACAGTACAGTTGAGAGGTACCTTGATCGGGCTCACTTTCTCGTAACTGTACCAAGACTTCTTACTGGTAGGTGGTTCTGGTGTCAGCCGGTGGATGAGGCTGTAAGTGTCAGCCGACTTCGCGCATTTCACCAAGTCGGTCTCTTCCTTATCTGCTAAGTATAGGCGGACAGGAGGAGGTACACGCCTCAAGAATTCTTCAACCAGCATGAGGTTGACGAGTTCTGGAAAAGTAGAGACATGTGCTGCCTCCAGCCATTTCATAAAATATCTCCGTTTGGTGTTGGCAATTCTAAGAAGGTGGTGGTACTTGCCTTTACGTAGTCACGGAACTTTCGTCGGTAGCTTTCGGTGGAGAGAAGGTAGGCGTCCAACACAGCTTGCTTCAGGGTTGGGTAGTCGTTTCAGATGCCAAAGTGCTGAGTGTGACTGCTGCTCTACCTGTAAGATGTACTCGGAGAAGGGTAGCCCATTGGTCGTCAGGCCAACTAAGTTGATTAGCAAGGGTCTCAAAAGTCGTAAAAAAACATCAACCTCTGTTTCTATGAACGGTGGCATTAACTTACTTGCATGGGAGACATTGAAACTTGGAGGAAGACTAGCTGCAGCTTGCTGGCGTTGAGCTTGGTGTGTAGTGTCCATCGTGAGTTCTCTGTCACGACATTCTAGAGCAAGAGCCGCTTGCTGTTTTTCATGTTCGCGTTGCAGCTCCAGATGACGTTGTTTGAGGGTCAGCTCACGTTCTTCTCGTCCTTGAAGTAGGAGGGCCTCTCTTTCACTTTCTTCCTTCCTCAGGGCGGCCTCTCGCTCTTTGAGGTGGATTTCTTCTTTCTTGAACTGGCGCTCTCTATCTTGTTGTTCCTTAAGCAATGCGGCCTCTTTTTTCTTGAGGGCCACCTCACGCTCCCTGATTGCAGCTGCTTCTTTTTGCTGCTGTATGGCTGCTTGCTGTTGCTCCTTCTCGAGCTTGGCGAGCTCGATTTTGTGTTTCATTGCCGTCAAATCATGCTTATCTGAAATAGTGTAATGTTCGTGAGAATCAGAGTCTATAATCCCTTCTTCCACAAGGTGATCCAATACTAGGTTATGTACTTCATACTTGTTGGCTCCATGGGGAACTTCCAGGTGATACTCATGTGCAAGAGTTAACAAGTCGACCCTCTTAGCATGACGTAAGTTCCCTATTTCACCTTCTGGATCTGTCTGGAAAGCTTGCATACGAAACATGGTGAAATTAGCAAATAAATGTGACACGAATATACTGTGATGATATGGTGAATGTCAGAAACAGGAAAACGTGGCAACTGGTACCTATCCTGTGAAATTGTTAATAATTAAAGTTAATTCAAGATGGTAAATAATTAAGGTCGCAGGAAATCTTGTACCCGGTACTCACTGTGGGAGGATAAAGGCAAGAAAATCCTACTAATTAGTTGAAACTGAGTTTCGAAAAACAAGTGAAACACTAAATGGTTCCAAAGTAAATTAGGTAGTCCAAGAATGTAGGCATACCTTGCCGAGTCACAATAGAACATAAGCAAGTTTTTCCCACTGAAATTAAATGATACTTACAGAATTAGCGAACTTTGTGCTCAAAAGAAAGAAAGCTAATTCCCTACCTTAAGTAAGTACCATCAATTCTGATCGACGAGTAGGGGTGCGAGTGTCAACTGGTGACGAGAACTATTGGCGAGGTCCCAACTCGTCAATAATAGTCCGTGCGAGAGGATCTTTGGCCCTCTTTATCCTCCTAGAGTCGGATTGCAGAAATTAGGTGCTATTGACCCGGAGACAGACCACAGTACCAGGGTACCTATATGATAATCTGCCTAAAATATGAGAAATATCTGAGGGACAAAAGATGTTAAACACGGGTAATAACACGGAGGGAGAGACGACCAATTAAGAGTATGACTGCGGCCTACAGTCACCATGTAATCCAAAGTTGTCTCACACTCACCATATGCTACTCCCGTAATGCACAACATACACAGCACCATATGAATAATAAAAATGATTAGTAAAAATATTGAAAGCAAGGGAATTAAAGCCAAGTACGCTTACCACAATTATCAATACCTGAGTGAAGCTCCTAGGACAGCCCCCCAAATATATGTGACGGTAAAGTAATGGAGGATGGTGTTCGGCAGTCTTCCACTGGCAGATGTCAATGCCTGGTCACACATATGTACAAAAAAAAGAATGACTGCTTGTCTGATAGTCTGTGGTAAGGTAAGGTAAGATACACAAAACACAAAAGATGAACAATGAAATTTAATTACTCTAGAAAACAAATTTAAATAAAGACAATTCCTTGGCTGAGCAAAGTGCAGGTATAACAAGTGAAAAAGAACTAACATAAAAATGAATACTGGTTACGTTAACAATGGGACACAAATGACATACAAGAAATATATAAAATGGTCAATATATAAAATGGTGCTGGGAATATATGAGCAAGCTAACAACCGCTATTTGATCACACGAGGTGAATCAACTAGATGTTCTCAGCTATAGAGCACAAGATATTCTGAGGTGATACAGCTCGTTGACTCCAACGTTGACTTGACGACGTGCGTGAGTGGTAGAGAGCTGGAGTGGCGAGATCACGAACAGCCAATGAGAATGCAGGCAGTCCCACAGCTGGTAGTTTGCTAGTTGAAGTGCAGTCGGCGAGGAGTGTGAGGGGGTGCAGGTGCGTGTGGCTGTCTTGATATACGTTTTTGCTACTGTAAAACGTATCTTGAATGTAGCTTTAAACGTGATGATGGTTGGGAAGAGCAGGCTCAATTTCTTGGAAGAGATTATCGTCACAACAGCAACAGAGAACAACGAAGAAACAAAGGTGAAAAGGAAACACAGCACGTTAAAGAAGCGCAGGATCAGGGTCAGAGTCAGCAAAGTCAGGGTTAGGAGGCATGGGTAAACTGAGTAAAGAAGGAGTGAAGGGAGCTAGAGGACCGACCAGGGGCAGACGAGTAGGGTCCGAAGAGAAAGAGGGGGATAACCGAGGCTTAAGAACATCACCAGGAGGGGCAGAAACCAGGGGATGCACCTTAGCAAGGGCACCAACCGAGAGGGAAGCGGGGGCTAAAGAGACCTACAAAGCAGGAACAGGGGGCGTAACCACTGAAACAGGAGGGTACGGAGCGAGAGAGTCAGAAGTATGGGGCAAGGAAGAAAGCAAAGCCTTTTTACCCGCCGGAGAGGAGGAAGGAGATGAGCCAGGCTTACGCTTCTGACTCAAAGAGACAGGTGTCCCAGCAACTACGTACTGGGCAACGGATTCCAGCATCTCAACAGGAGTAGCAGAATGAGAGCATACACGATGGCCGTTGGGAGAGCGATGGACATCAGCCCGTACTGGCAGGCGGCGTGGAGAGTCAATAGACGGAGGAGAAGGATGGGTAGAAGGATCGGAGGGAGACGAAGATGACACTGGAGACATGACAGACCGGGCAGAAAGAAGAGGAACCCCAGGCAGAAGACCAGGAGGGGTACCCTTTGGGACAGAACTCAAAGAGGAGGGGGCGGTGGGCGTATCAGGGTCCAAGGCCTGGAAACAGTTTTGAGTCTGAGGTAGGTGGGAAGGATGAGGAGAGGAAGAGCGCAACACGCGAGCATAAGAGACGTTAGCATAAGGTGGGAGACAGCGAACTAGGTGCTTCGCCTCAGGAAAAGACAAACGCTCCCGGTGCTTCAGGTTGAGGACGGTTGCCTCAAGCTTGTAATGTATACACGCACGGGAGAAAGTAGGGTGGGCCTCACCGCAATTGAGGCAGCGAGCCTGGGGAGAAGTGCACTCCGACTTAGAGTGACCTTCACCCCCACACAAAGAGAGAGACAGTTCCAGAGCAGTGGAGGGCACCATGCCCAAACCTCCAGCACTTATTACAGAGCCGAGGAAAGGGAGGACAGAGCACCTGGCACCAGCAATGACAGAAGGGTCCTACCATCAACGGTAATCTTCACAACCCAAAGGGGTTGGCGGCGAGGACCACGAGGGGGACGAGTAAACGAGTCTACCTGGAGGACAGAATGGCCTTGGGGATCGAGGATATGATGAATATCTTCGTGGCAGTCCTGAAGATTCCGAACACATGTAGCAACATGGGGTGGGAGGAGAATAGTGCCAACACTGGCATTCAACTGAGCATTCTTGGTGACACGAACAGGGGTCTCGCCAAGGCAGGACAAGGCGGCCAAGCGGGAGGCTGCATCCTGAGAAGAAGCAGCAACGACACGAGTACCGGGATTGGTGGGGTGGAAAGTAACAGAGGCATCTACAGAATCAGCAAGGTGCCTATGGAGGGAGAAATCGTCAGGAGGCACAGAATCAAGAGGGAGGAGATCAAAGTATTTGGCCCATGAAGCGGGACCAAACAAGGCTTGATACACATCAGTACGAGAAAGAATCCAGCGAGTGCGGCCGTATCGAGGACGGCGTTGAGAACCCCCAGAAAGAGAGGGGTAAAAAGGCACAGTAGTCACAACTAGAGACTGAGCCGTGCCAGGGGACGAGGTGGTCACCACTGGGGGCTTGGGGCTCGACCCAACGACAGAGGAGGGAGGGGAGCCGAGGGGAGTAGACAGAAAGGTCAAAGGAGGAGCAAGGTCGGGGCCCAACGCAGCGGGGTCTACAGACCCGGTCTTCCAACACGGTCCGACTCGGAGGCTAGGTCACCCACCCCACGAGCCTGAGAAGGTAAATGAGGAATAGAATTTGACATAAGTACGAAAAGAAAAACATTCATTCATGAACGTGCCCCCATACCCACCATGAAGCCACAATTAGAGGCAGGACACCCAACAAGAAGCTGTCGCCGATCATGTCGGGGCCCCCCTAGGGGTGCATCATGAGTTTACGCCCCACAAACGCCACCTTAAGAACCGTCAGTCTGTCGAGATCGGGTTCAGTGACGAAAGGAGGATTGACAATAAAAGGTTCCCCTCGCTCTCGACGTTGGGTACTACAGATCTACGGGTGCAAGAGCACCCATGCAAGAGCACCCTCCTCAAGCACCCTGGCGTCAAAATAGAAGTCGAAAAGAATAACCAAAATAAGCAAAAGGTCAGCAGGAAACGACAAGCAGATAGGAGAAGAGGGGGGGAGAAAAACGAAACATAAGGAAAAGGAAAAGCGATCCGGCACAATTAGAGAAGACAGCAGCAGGAGAATAAGGCCACAAAAGGACAGAGGACTGTCCCATTGAGCTTAACACTCTGGCAGCCGTCCACCAAGCCCCCTCACGGCGCCAACGGGCCGGATGGGAAGGGGGTTTGTCTGGTCGTAGAATTCGATTACTCCTCTATGTGTGTGTGTGTGTACTCACTTAGTTGTGGTTGCGGGGGTTGAGCTTTGGCTCTTTGATCCCGCCTCTCAACCCGCCAATCAACTGATGTACAGATTCCTGAGCCTATTGGGATCTGTCATATCTGCATTTGAAACTGTGTATGGAGTCAGCCTCCACCACATCACTGCCTAGTACACTCCATTTAATAACTACTCTGACACTAACATAGTTCTTTCTAATGTCTGTGTGACTCATTTGGGTACTCAGCTTCCACCTGTGTCCCCTTGTGCGTGTACCACCCGTGTTAAATAATCCATCCTTGTCCACCCTGTCAATTCCCCTGAGAATTTTGTATGTGGTGATCAAGTCTTCCTTAGCTCTTCTGTCTTCCAGCGACGTTAAGTGCAGTTCACGTAGTCTGTCCTCATAACTCATGCCTTTTAGCTCTGGGACTAGCCTAGTGGCATACCTCTGAACTTTTTCCAGCTTCGTCTTGTGTTTGACTAGATATGGACGCCATGCTGGGGCTGCATACTCCAGGATTGGCCTTACATATGTGGTATACAAGGTTCTGAAGGATTCCTTACACAGGTTTCTGAAAACAGTTCTGATGTTAGCCAGCTTCGCATAGGCCGCTGATGTTATTCTTTTGATGTGGGCTTCAGGAGACAGGTTTGGCGTGATATCAACTCTAGATCTTTCTCTCTGTCCGTTTCGTGAAGGACTTCATCTCCCATTCGGTATCCAGTGACTGGCCTCCTAGTTCCTCCGCCGAGTTTCATTACCTTACATTTACTTGGGTTGAACCTTAGTAGCCATTTGTCAGACCATTCCTTCAGTTTGTCTAGGTCAGTGCTATTCAACCTGGGTGGACAGTCCACCTTATAGTGGACGAGATTAAGTGAAGGGTGGACAGCTGTCTAGGGGTGGACGAGATCCTCACCTGCACGTGTCTGTATAATATACAACAGACTCTCTCTCTCTTTCTCTCTCTCCTATATTTCATAAAACACACACTACAAATACATATTTACCGACTGTAACATCGAGGTTGCCACCTCGCCTACTCGCAAGACCCCGATAGTAGGGGCGTCTAGCCGCTTCGTTTGACGTTCAACTGGATGAAACCACAGACATAGGAGGAGAAGCACAGCTGATTGTTGACTGTCGGTTTCCAGACTTAGAAGAGAAAACCATTGTTGAACATTATTTGTGCTTCCTCCAGCTGGGCATAGAAGCAACAGCACAACATTTTTCAGAAACTTCATGATTTCATTATTGAAGAGGGCACTGACTGGTCACAATGCAAGTCTGTTACTACTGATGGTGCTAAAGCTATGGTCGGTCCAATCAATGGCGTTGTAAAGAAAATCTAAGCGGTCTCACCAAATTGTGTCGCAATTCACTGCGTGATTCACAGGGAAGCGTTAGTGGCACAGCGACTGAATGAAACTAGAAATGCTAAGGAGAAAAGTGATTGAGCTTCTACTTGATGATGTTGTCAAAATGGTTAATAATATCTGTGCACCTGCAAAAAAACATAGAAAGTTTCGTGAGTTGTGTAAGGATATGGAAGCCAATTTCACAAAACTCCTCCTTCATACTGAAGTACGTTGGCTATCTATGGGGTAAGATTATCTATGGGGTACGAATGGGGTAAGGTTCTTAATCGAGTATTTACATTGAGAGAGCAGTTCTGTGTTTTCTTTACTGAAGAAGCAAACCCCATGGCAGTCAAATGTCAGGATGTGCTCTGGCTGGGAAAATTGTCTTACAAGGCTTCAATCTTTGATCATCTGAACAAGCTAAACATCAGCCAGCAAGGCAAAGGTGGGGATTTTTTTTACAGGTATAGTGAAAATAAATGCATTTAAATTGAAGGTGAAAAGATGGAAAAGCAATGTAGAGAAGAGAAGCTTTTCTGATTTTGAATTTTTTGACTCATTTATGAAATAATGTGGCTGGGAACATGGTATGCAGGCAACAGAGCAGACACTGGAGGTACATATGCCACAGTTATCAGACACCTTACTTTAAAGCAAGAAAACCTTAACTTCTATTTCCCAGACAGTGAGAATGATCAGCTGACCTCCAACATGTGGATGCTTAATCCCTTCACAGATGAAGGAACTGATCATTGTGATGATCTTTTGGAGCTTCGAGCGGATTATTCACAAAAAGCAGTTTTCAAGACATTTAGCCATCCCATGGATTTCTGGGTAACCCTGCTTGATATTCCAGAGTACAAAGATCTAGCTGAGCAGGCAATAGCCATATTTGTACAGATGCCAACATCATATATTTGTGTGAGCCAGGGTTCTCTAGTTTAGTTTTAGTGAAGGCAAAGAAAAGGAATGCAATCCTGAACTTGGATCCTCTCATGCGAGTTGCACTTCAACATCGTCCGACACCTCGATTCAACCTAATAGCAGACAAAGTGCAACAGCAGCCAAGCCACTGATTTTTTTTATAAAGGATAACTATTTGTTTTATTTATTGATACTGTACCAAATATAACAAACAATGTCTGCAATTTTGCTTTAGTGAAGGAAAATGCGTCTAAATGGCATGCTTAATGTTATCTTGTGTATTTTGAGCCTCTTAGTTTGAGATGAGATGTGTTAATATATGGATGAATGTGTAAAAGTTAAATAAAAAATAAGAGAAACTGCTTTTTTTCTGTTTACATAGTCTTAGAGATGAGATATGAAACAGATTTTAAATATTAAAAACGTGAGGTTTTAATGAGACATTTTCGGGGTGGAGGGTGGACAGCTTCTACTTAATCACCACTAGGGATTATCTTGAGGTTATCTTGAGATGATTTCAAGGCTTTTTTTAGTGTCCCCGCGGCCCGGTCCTCGACCAGGCTTCCACCCCCCAGGAAGCAGCCCGTGACAGCTGACTAACACCCAGGTACCTATTTTACTGCTAGGTAACAGGGGCATAGGAGAAAGAAACTCTGCCCATTGTTTCTCGCCGGCGCCCGGGATCGAACCCAGGACCACAGGATCACAAGTCCAGCGTGCTTTCCACTCGGCCGACCGGCTCCCTATGGTGGACGACCGTAGGGTGTGGACGACATTAAAAAACGACATTAAAAAGACGGTTAAAAACACGACATTAAAAAAGGTTGAAGAGCACTGGTCTAGGTCATCTTGTAGTCTCATACTATCCTCCTCTGTCTTGATCCTTCTCATAATTTTTGCATCATCAGCAAACATCGAGTGGAACGAACATCGAGTGGAATCAGAAACAGTATAGGTCCAAGGACTGATCCCTGTGGGATACCACTGGTGACTTCTTGCCACTCCGAAACTTCACCTCTCACGGTGACTTGCTGTGTCCTGTTGCTTAGGTACTCTCTTATCCAGTGGAGTACCTTCCCTTTCACTCCTGCCTGCATCTCCAGTTTGTGCAATAGTCTCTTATGTGGTACTCTGTCAAAAGCTCTCCGGCAGTCCAGAAATATGCAGTCTACCCAGCCCTCTCTCTCCTGCCTGATTTTTGTTGCCTGGTCATAGAACTCAATTAATCCTGTTAGGCATGATTTGCCATCTCTGTACCCATGCTGATGTTGTGTTACAAAGTTATTCCGCTCCAGATGTTCCACTAGCTTTTTTCGCACAATCTTTTCCATCATCTTTCATGGAATGCAAGTTAGGGACACTAGCCTGCAATTCAGTGCCTTCTGCCTATCACCCTTCTTGTATATTGGGACTACATTGGCCCTCTTCCAAATTTTAAGCAGTTCACCTGTTACTAGTGACTTGTACACCATGGATAGTGGTAGGCACAGAGCTTCTGCTCCTTCTTTTAGAAACCATGGTGAGATTCCATATGGGCCTATAGCCTTTGTCACGTCCAAATCTATCAGATGCTTCCTCACCTCCCCACTGGTAATCACAAACTCCTCTAGTGGTGTCTCGTTTGATGTTCCCTCCTTTATCTCCGGGACTTCTCCTTGCTCTGAGGTGAAGACTTCCTGGAATTTCTTATCGAGTTAATTGCACATTTCCTTGTCGTTTGTAGTGAATCTTTCTGCCTCAATCCTCAGTTTCATTACCTGTTCCTTCACTGTTGTTTTCCTCCTGATGTGGCTATGCAGCAGTTTGGGTTGAGTCTTGGGTTGAGATTACAGTTTAGTCCTGGGGAAACACCGCATTTGTTATGATACCTGAGAGTTTTGTTTCTGTGAGTCCAATTACATCTGGGTTTACTTTTTGTGTTCTTTCCCTAAGTTCACTGGCCTTGTTTGTAATCCCATCTATGTTCGAGTACATGACCTTGAAACTGACTCTCTTCTGTCCATTCTCAGTTTCTGGTGATTCCACTGGAGTTGGGAGGCAAGGGAAGTCTGGGATGGGTGAGCCAAAGAAAGAGGACCTGGGAGGACTGAGTGTGTGGGGGCTGGGAGGATCTGGAACAGGGGGGGCTAGGGGGGTCTGATGTGATGCGGCTGAGGGCGTCTGGGGATGGGGGTTAGTGGGAGCATGAGATGGGGGAGCTGGAGGGGCATGTAGTGGGAGGTCACGGGATCGGGTATGCAGGGTGGACTGGGGAGGATTGGCCAGGAGGTAAGGGGTTTGGAATTGGGGGGCAGCCTGGGGAGGGTTGCGAAGGGAGGGAGGGGGTGGGGTAGGGAGGAGAGCTTGGGTGGAGGAACTGTGACGGGCACAGGCTGGAGAAACAGGGAAGGGCATGGGGTACAGGAACAGTGAGGATCTGGAGTAGGGGCTGGGGAAGAAAAAGGGCATAGGGGAACATGGGGGGGGGGCATGGTCTGAAGAGGGACTTTACAGTCTGGGGAGGTGCAGGTGATTGGTGGGGGATGGCTGAGGGTTTGGTTGGTGGGAGGCTTCTGTGACAGCCCTCCCTGCGGGTGCTGGCCTACTGGTGGGGGGATTCCCACTCCCCTCTGAGGTTCCTGGAGACACTGAGCTGAGTCCTGTGGCTCCCATATCCCCATTCCCTTTCTCTGCGCATCCTCCTTGCTTCCGCAGCCTTCCTTCTCTCTTTCCTTGTCATATCCCTTTGCAGAAAGACGTCCTCGTATCCCCCTAACCTCACAAGTCTGCTGTTCCTGGATAGGATTTTCTCCTTTGTTGCCTCGTTCGTGAGCACTACCTTTATCAATCGTTTCCTTTCCTTCTTGTAGACGCCCAGCCTGAAAACCTTCTCTATATTGCCATTAGCCTCCTCCTTATCCATTCCCTCCGAGATCTCTGTCATGGTTGCTCGGTCCCTCCTTCTCCACTCCTCCCGATTGGATCCCTCTGGTTTCTGTACTTCTACAACTATAACTGTTCTTTTCCTTCCCAGCATTTGTTTATTGCATTTTGCAGCTTCCTATGAGGAAGCTGCTTTCATAGCTGCTGCCTCTAGAGCGGCCTTGGCACTTTGGCTGTTCTGCAGTATTTCTGCAAAAGAGAGTCCCCCTGGAAGGAGCCTTCCATCAGCTTCGTCCCCTGTTTCCAGGAGGTTGCATACCCTGTGCTGGTTTGAATTCTGATTTTCTCTAAGTCTCTTAATCTCCTCTCTGGCTTCCTCTAACTCACTCCTTTGGCTCTGTATTAATGCTTGCATTTCCTACAGGTCTCTTCCAAATCACTCTTTCATGTCCTGCATGTCTCTGCTGAATCCCCCTAATGTCTGGTTGAGCCATTCAAAGAAAGTATCCACCACTCTTCACTGTCCCTGTGGGTGGTAATGTCCCTCCATCATTTTCCCTGGCTGATGGAAAAACGTCCTGGCTTTTTCTCATGAGTGTGTTTGAGTTTATGTGTAAGTGTGTTGTATGTGTGTTTGTGCATGTGCGTGTGAGTGCGTGAATGCGTGTGCGTGCTCGCGCGTGTGTGTGTGTGATTGTAGGGAGGGAGGTGGGGGGGGGGCGGAGATGGTCACTTCAGGTCAGGTGGGGGAGTTAGTAAGGAAGCTGAAGGAGTCCCACTGTGAGGGAGGGGCTTGGGTGTTGGGGGGGGGGGATATCCGGTATGTTACAGAGGAAGTGGGGGTAATGTATGTGTGTACTCACCTAATTGTGCTTGCAGGGGTTGAGCTTTGGCTCTTTGGTCCGCCTCTCAACCGTCAATCAACAGTGTACAGGTTCCTGAGCCTAATGGGCTCTATCATATCTACACTTGAACTGTGTATGGAGTCAGCCTCCACCACATCGCTTCCTAATGCATTCCATTTGTCAACCACTCTGACACTAAAAAAGTTCTTTCTAATATCTCTGTGGCTCATTTGGCACTCAGTTTCCACCTGTGTCCCCTAGTGCGTGTGCCCCTTGTGTTAAATAGACTGTCTTTATCTACCTATCATTCCTTGAGACCTTGAATGTGGTGATCATGTCCCCCTAACTCTTCTGTCTTCCAGCGAAGTGAGGTTTAATTCCCGTAGTCTCTCCTCGTAGCTCATACCTCTCAGCTCGGGTACTAGTCTGGTGGCAAACCTTTGAACCTTTTCCAGTTTGGTCTTATGCTTGACTAGATATGGACTCCATGCTGGGGCTGCATACTCCAGGATTGGTCTGACATATGTGGTATACAAAGTTCTGAATGATTCCTTACACAAGTTTCTGAATGCCGTTCTTATGTTGGCCAGCCTGGCATATGCCGCTGATGTTATCCTCTTGATATGGGCTGCAGGACAGGTCTGGCGTGATATCAACCCCAAGTCTTTTTCTTTCTCTGACTCTTGAAGTATTTCATCTCCCAGATGTTCCTTGTATCTGGCTCCTGCTCCCTACACCTATCTTCATTTTATTACATTTGCTTGGGTTAAACTCTAACAACCATTTGTTTGACCATTCCTTCAGCTTGTCTAGGTCTTCTTGAAGCCTCAAGCAGTCCTCCTCTGTCTAATCCTTCTCATAATTTTGCATCGTCCGCAAACATTGAGAGAAATGAATCTATACCCTCCGGGAGATCATTTACATATATCAGAAACAAGATAGGACCGAGTACAGAGCCCTGTGGGACTCCACTGGTGACTTCACGCCAATCTGAGGTCTCACGCGCCACCGAACTCTGCTTCCTATTGCTCAGGTACTCCCTTATCCCTGAAGCACCTTACCAGCTACACCTGCCTGTCTCTCCAGCTTATGTACCAGCCTCTTATGCGTACTGTGTCAAAGGCTTTCCGACAATCCAAGAAATGCAGTCCGCCCAGCCTTCTTTTTCTTGCTTAATCTTTGTCACCTGGTCATAGAATTCTATTCAGCCAGTCAGGCAAGATTTACCCTCCCTGAACCCATGTGGTGATTTGTCACGAAGTCCCTTCTCTCCCATGTGTTACTAGGTTTTTCTCACAATCTTCTCCATCACCTTGCATGGTATACATGTTAAGGAAGGACACTGGCCTGTAGTTCAGTGCTTCTTGCCTGTCGCCCTTTTGTATATTGGGACCACATTTGCCGTCTTCCATATTTCTGGTAGGTCTCTTGTCTCCAGTGACCTACTATACACTATGGAGAGTGGCAGCAAAGTGCCTCTGCACACTCTTTCAGTACCCATGGCGAGATCCCGTCTGGACCAACAGCCTTTCTAACATCCAGATCCAGCAGGTGTCTCTTGACNATACGAGAACAGAAACGCATAAGGCGAACGATATCAAAAGCATCTGAGTCACTAACAATACTATCGAGGATAAGTGACCGCGGGGGACGGTCGGAAAACAAGACACGCGCTCGTCCGGAAGGTAGGACATTCAAGAAGGATATGCACGACTGTAAGAGGGACAATGCAATTGGACAAAAAGGAGCAGGGCGGCGCTCCATAAGTGACCGTCGTATGTAAGCGAGTATGGCCAATATGCAACCTCGCTAGAGCCGTTTCCCACTGCCGGTTACTGTGGTATGAGAACGGCCACGAGGACACACAACTCTAAAGAGTACGCAGTTTGTTTCCAGTAACAGAAGATCGACAAGCCTGCCAACAGGTATGGATGGAGGAATGGATAACTGGGTAAAAATCGTAATAATGAATACCTTTATAAGAGACGGGACAAGAGCGGACAGCTTCCCTGGCTGCTTCATCCGCACGCTCTTTTAAAGAGACACCAATATGGCTGGAAACCCAACAAAACTCAACTGACTTAAATTTACTGTGAATAAGAAACAGCCAATGCTGGATCTCAACAACCACTGGATGAACCGGATTAAAGGACCCGAGAGCCATGAGGGCACTACGAGATTCAACAACAACTACAAAGGAAGATTGACAACAAAAAAGAAGCAAACGGAGAGCATAGAGAATAGCATAAAGTTCCGCTGTGAAGATGCTAGTCTCCGGAGGTAAGTGACACATATATGTGCAATCAGGGAAAACAACAGAGTAGCCTACACCGTCCGCAGACTTAGACCTATCGATGAAGACGGAAACGGAGCGGGAATGAGGAGAAAAGTGCTCAAGGAAAAGGTGTTTTAGAACCGTAGGAAGGGTAAAAGCTTTAGTGATGCAGGTTAAGGATGAATAAAACTGCGGAAGGGGGACTCTCCACGGGGGCAAAGAAGGAAAAACACGAGGAGAAATATTAGAAATACGAACCGAAAGAGAATCCTGTAAGCGAGATAACCCGGACAGAAAGAGGGAGGTGATGAAGAGGAACAGGAACCGCAGGAGGGGCAAAAGTTAAAGCATGACAGAGGCGAGAGGAAGGATGTTGCAAGAACCACGCAAGGTAGCGAAGACAGTAGCGGTCCTGGTGAGATAGGCAGGCATTGTCAACATACAAGCTGAAGATGGGAGTCAAACGAAAGGCACCAGAAATGAGGCGCAACCCAGTATGGTGCAAAGCATCAAGAGGCGAAGAAGAGTAGAAAGAGAAGCAGACGAGTAAGCAGGGCAACCATAATCGAGCTTAGACAGGACGAGAGAGGAATGTAAAGCGAGTAGAGTGCGCCTATCCGCTCCCCAAGAAGTATGGGACAATACCCGAAGGAGGGTAAGGGCCTTAGAGCATTCAACATGGAAGCAAGAGATATGGCGCGACCGAGACAAACGAGTGTCAAAAATGAACCCCAAAAGCTTAGTGGGAGGATCCTTGTACTCAAGGGGTGACCATAAAGCGACAAAGAAGGACGAAGAACGACACCTTCCGAGTAAAAGTCATAGCACAAGTCTTAGACGTGGAGAATCTGAAGCCATGATCGGTGGCCCAAGACGACACACATCACACGATCAAAAGTTTGAAGCTGGCGTTGAAGGAAAGGCGAGATCATCATCCCCGACAGCAAAGGGTAAGATCGTCGACATAGAGAGTGGAGAAGACGCCTGAAGAAAGAGAGTAAAGAAGACCATTGAGGGCAACCAGAAAAAGAGTAGTGCTCAGAACACAACCCTTGGACACACCTTCGTATTGCTGAAAAGAGGCAGAGAGCGGTACCAAGTCTCACCCGAAAGAAACGACGAGAGAGAAAGCTGTGGAGAAAGAGAGGGAGATGACTACGAAGGCCAAAAGAATGAAGTTGGGATAGAATGATGTCGCCAAGCGGTGTCGTAAGCCTTCTCCAGGTCAAAAGGACGGCAACAACGGAGGTTTTCGCAACAAAAGCGTAACGAATATATACCTCCAAGTTCACCAAGACATCTGTTGTGATGCGGCACTTGCGGAAACCAAATTGAAAACGGGAGAGGTGGTGATGGTGTTCTAAGAACCACATCAGACGAACGTTAACCATACGTTCAAAGAGTTTGCAGACTCAACTTGTGAGAGCAATAGGGCGAAAGTCCTTAGGGGATGTTCCCAGAGGCCCTGGTTTGCGAAGGGAGGACAACGGCCCGGACCGGCCAGTCCTCAGGGACTGACGACGACTCCTAGATCCGATTATAGAGACTCATTAAATACTGAGACGTGCATGGAGGGTGATGGTAAAGCATATCATAATGAATCCCATCGGAGCCCCCGCAGTAGAACCGCAGAGGGACAGGGCAGACCGAAGTTCAGAGAGAGAAAGGGATCGTTATAGGGAAGGCGAAGACGAGTACAGAAATCCAAAGGACAAGATTCAAGACAGGTTTACGAAGAAGGAAAGATTGGGGAAGATGAAAACCAGAGCTAACAGAAGAAAAGTGGGAACCCAGTTCAGTAGTGACCTGCAACGGGTCCGCCACAAGAGTACCACGGAGGTGATGGACCGGTGAGACATCGGGAATGAACTTACCCAAAATCTTGTGGATACGCTTCCAGATCTGTGGCAGAGGAGTTTCGGACGTAATGGTGGAGACACAAGACGCCCAACATTCACGTTTAGCCGTATGGATGGCCATACGGGTCACTGCACTCGCCTTCTGAAATAAAAGAAAAGAATCGGCCGTCTGCCGGCAGCGGTATCTCTTCCAGGCTGCACTTTTACAGTGACAGCCCGAACACAGTCTGTATTCCACCAGGGAACGCACTTCCGTGGACCCCGAGAGAAAGATAGAGGAATAGAGTGGAGAGCAGGGTCGAAGGCAGTGTCATGAAAAAGGAGGAGAGAGCAAAGGAGAGGTAGAAGGAAAAGATGAGAGAGAGCAGCACTGAAGGTAAATAGGTTCCAGTCTGCCTTAGCAAACTGCCACCTAGGGAAGGAAAGGGGAGGGTGAAAAGAGAAAAAGGTAAGAAGGATGGGGAAATGGTCACTGCCATGGAGGTCATCAAGAACCTGCCAGGTGAAATCTAAGTAAAGAGAAGACAAGTAAAGAAAAAGATCAAGACAGGAAAGGGTGGAAGTCCGAGAGTCCAAATGCAAGGGCTCACCAGAAATCAGAAGAGACAGGGAAAAAGAGAGGATGAACGGCTCAAGAAGGCGACCCCGGGTGTTCGTCAGAACATCACCCCAAAGGAAATGACGACAATTGAGGTCACCCAGCAGGAGCACAGGCTCCGGCAAGGAGTCCAGGAGAGGTGTTTCAGATCGGGAAGAGAAAGCAGGACACTCGGAGGGAGATAAAGGGAACAAACCGTGTACCATTTCCTCACAAAGATACGAGCAGCAGAACAATGGAGAGGCGAAAGAAAAAGTAAGGGGACAAAGGGAACATCAGAGCGAATCAAGAGAGCAGAAGAGTTAGGAGCCCCAGCTGGTGGTGGGAGAGGGGAGAAAGGAATAGCCACGAAAGCGACCAGGACGAGCACCAAGCATCGGTTCCTGAAGACAGACACAAAGGGGGCAAACCCATGAAATCAGAAGCTGAAGTTGAAGGAAATTGACATAATAACCATGAACGTTCCATTGAAGAATAGACATCGACGAGAAGAGGAAGGACAGTGTGACGGTAAAGTAATGGAGAATGGTGTTCGGCAGTCTTCCACTGGCAGATGTCAATGCCTGGTCACACATATGTACAAAAAAAGAATGACTGCTTGTCTGATAGTCTGTGGTAAGGTAAGGTAAGATACACAAAACACAAAAGATGAACAATGAAATTTAATTACTCTAGAAAACAAATTTAAATAAAGACAATTCCTTTGCTGAGCAAAGTGCAGGTATAACAAGTGAAAAAGAACTAACATAAAAATGAATACTGGTTACGTTAACAATGGGACACAAATGACATACAAGAAATATATAAAATGGTCAATATATAAAATGGTGCTGGGAATATATGAGCAAGCTAACAACCGCTATTTGATCACACGAGGTGAATCAACTAGATGTTCTCAGCTATAGAGCACAAGATATTCTGAGGTGGTACAGCTCGCTGACTCCAACGTTGACTTGACGACGTGCGTGAGTGGTCGAGAGCTGGAGTGGCGAGATCACGAACAGCCAATGAGAATGCAGGCAGTCCCACAGCTGGTAGTTTGCTATTTGAAGTGCAGTCGGCGAGGAGCGTGAGGGGGGAGGGGGTGCAGGTGCGTGTGGCTGTCTTGATATACATTTTTGCTACTGTAGAACGTATCTTGAATGTAGCTTTGAACGTGATGATGGTTGGGAAGAGCAGGCTCAATCTCTTGGAAGAGATTATTGCCACAACTCTCCCTCGAAGCCTGCGGTTCCGGTATATAAGTCACGTTCTCGGGAGGTAGAGTGGTAGGTGGAGCTGCCTCTACCTCATGAACTCTGGAGAGGGCGTCTGATATGATGTAGTCAGACTCCTGAGTGTAGCAATCTCCAGGCTGAAATGTTGCAGCTAGCAAGCCCATTGTAGAAGTATTCGATGGTTGAGTTGGGCTGGCTGCAGGAAGTGATGAGGGTTGTGGTCCGTGTAGATGGTGGTGGACCGAGTACTTTGCAGGTATGGTGCAAAGTGCTATCTGTTCAGGACGATGGGTAGCTCCTTTTTGATCGTGTTGTAGTTTCTCGTAGTTGGTAGGTAGAATTTCTTCGCCTTGTTGTACCAGGTCACCCCCGATGCCGGTACCACTGGCGTCGACATGGATGAAAGGCTTGGTGATATCTGGCGAGGCGAGAGTAGTGTTAGAACAAGGTAAAGGAGTACTATTATTGTCCTGAAAGTAATTATGGATGTCAGTAAGGATTTCCGAATTGGAAAGCGCTGTCTCAGTGTCAGTGCTTTCGGAAGGAGAAGCAGGGAAGGTCTCACTGTGGCTGTATGGACCTGTAAAGGTGGAGTTTAGTAGCACAGTGGGAGGAGTACCATGATAGAGCTTTAGTAAGTTGATGTGGCACAGCTGGGTCTTCCGCCGCCTATCGGGGGTCTCGAGAACGTAGTTGTAGTTATTCCGGCACTCCTTAACACGGTAGGGTCCTGAAAACCTGTTTTGTAAAGGAGAACCTGGGATAGGGAAATAGGCGAGTATTAAGTCTCCTGGTTTAAACTTCCTTACTTGGCAGTGCTGGTCGTAACGAGTCTTCATCCTCTCTTGGGCTTTCAGTAGGTTGTTTCTGGCAAAGGAATGGACCCTCTCTAGAATGTGTCGGAGGTTTTGAAGAAACTGGGGCACATTCTGATGCTCACTGAAGGTGGCATCACGTAGAGAATCCTTGAAAGCCTTGAGAGGTGTACGGCACTTACGTCCGTAGAGCATCTCATAAGGAGATACTCCTAGTGACTCGTTGGGAAGACTTCTGAAAATACACATGATGAGATCAAGTTGCCTATCCCAATCCTTTGAGGTCTCATTACAAAACTTTTTTAAGAGTGCCTTGATAGTCTGATGACTACGTTCAAGAGAACCCTGTGAAGCAGGATGATAGGGGCTGGACAGTACCTGTTTGATGTTGAACTCCTCCAGAGTCCGTTTGAAGAGATCACTGGTGAAGTTGGTGCCACAGTCGCTCTGAATCTCCCTCGGAAATCCATACTGGGTGAAGATCTTAATAAATTCTTCACCACTGTAGCAGCCGTAATGTTTTTCACTGGAACTGCTATGGGGAATCTGGTGGTAGGACACAGGATGGTTAAGATATAGGCGTTGCCGGAACTGGTCCGAGGCAACGGACCAACACAGTCAATAATAAGTCTGTGGAAAGATTCCTCAGGCACCTGGATGGGTGTCAGTGGTGCTCTGGGGATCGAAACGTTCGGTTTACCTGCCATCTGACACACGTGCATTGCTTTACATGTTGCTTTACATCATTAACCATACCTGGCCAGTAGTAGTTTTGACGAATCCCATGGTATGTCTTGTTAAACCCGTAGTGTGATAGTGCTCCGTGGGCCAGGTGTAGAATCGTGGGCCGCAGGCTGGTAGGAATCACTAGTTGTTCAACGTTTGCCCAATCGTCCTCCTCCTTCAGTTTACTGGGTCTGTATCTGCGATAGAGTAACTCGTTCTCTAAGAAGAACCCAGGAATACTGTCGGATTGAGTCTCAGCCTGAAAGAATAATGGTGTCAAGGTAAGATCTTCCCTCTGTAACTTACGGAACTCCAAAGCGGTCAGATTTGGGGGTAGTTTCGAAGGGTCTTGAGGGACAGCGGTAGCAGTAGAGTCAGCTGGCTGTGGTCGTGCAGCTTGAGCACGGGTGGTCACCATAACAGGAGGAGAAACTTCATCACTCTCTTGAACCTTTGCTGGAACATGCTTAAAAATCGGATTATCCAACACAGAGTTACCCACCTGGGGTTTGTCCTTGACGATCAGGTTGGTCGGTTGCAGGTCTTCTGCCAAGTCGTTGCCCAGGAGAAGTTGCACTCCAGGCATGGGAAAAGGCTTTTCCCTGACGGCGACTTGGACTTCACCGGTCACGAAGGGACAATCCAGGTGGACTCTGGCGAGAGGATAAGGAGTAGTAGCAGTAAGGTCAGTGATGAATACAGTCTCTCCTGTGTAGGCGACGTTGGGCACAGCTGATTTCAAGACTATCGATTGAAGAGCCGCTGTGTCCCTCAAGATCTTAAGTCCAAAACGTCCCTCAGAATCTGAACCGTTGGTAGTGATAGTTCCTGGATACAGATGCTTGCTGAAGAGAGAAAGATCATTAACATGAACACCAATATTCATTACAGGCTTACCGGACTTAGGAGGAGTCTGTTTGGGTTTGGTGGATTCAGTGTTACCTTTATGTGTAGACTTACCACATTTTTCTATGGTATGTCCATAGAGTCTACAATACTTACAGTACAGTTGAGAGGTACCTTGATCGGGGCTCACTTTCTCGTAACTGTACCAAGACTTCTTACTGGTAGGTGGTTCTGGTGTCAGCCGGTGGATGAGGCTGTAAGTGTCAGCCGACTTCGCGCATTTCACCAAGTCGGTCTCTTCCTTATCTGCTAAGTATAGGCGGACAGGAGGAGGTACACGCCTCAAGAATTCTTCAACCAGCATGAGGTTGACGAGTTCTGGAAAAGTAGAGACATGTGCTGCCTCCAGCCATTTCATAAAATATCTCCGTTTGGTGTTGGCAAATTCTAAGAAGGTGGTGGTACTTGCCTTTACGTAGTCACGGAACTTTCGTCGGTAGCTTTCGGTGGAGAGAAGGTAGGCGTCCAACACAGCTTGCTTCAGGGTTGGGTAGTCGTTTCAGATGCCAAAGTGCTGAGTGTGACTGCTGCTCTACCTGTAAGATGTACTCGGAGAAGGGTAGCCCATTGGTCGTCAGGCCAACTAAGTTGATTAGCAAGGGTCTCAAAAGTTGTAAAAAAACATCAACCTCCGTTTCTACGAACGGTGGCATTAACTTACTTGCATGGGAGACATTGAAACTTGGAGGAAGACTAGCTGCAGCTTGCTGGCGTTGAGCTTGGTGTGTAGTGTCCAACGTGAGTTCTCTGTCACGACTTCTAGAGCCAGAGCCGCTTGCTGTTTTTCATGTTCGCGTTGCATCTTNCCCGCTGGTCATGTTGCAGCACCACCTGTGGCCCCGCTGGTCATGTTGCAGCACCACCTGTGGCCCGCTGGTCATGTTGCAGCACCACCTGTGGCCCGCTGGTCATGTTGCAGCACCACCTGTGGCCCCGCTGGTCATGTTGCACCACCACCTGTGGCCCGCTGGTCATGTTGCAGCACCACCTGTGGCCCCGCTGGTCATGTTGCAGCACCACCTGTGGCCCCGCTGGTCATGTTGCACCACCACCTGTGCCCAACTGGTCATGTTGCAGCACCACCTGTGGCCCCGCTGGTCATGTTGCAGCACCACCTGTGGCCCCGCTGGTCATGTTGCACCACCTGTGCCCCGCTGGTCATGTTGCACCACCTGTGGCCCCGCTGGTCATGTTGCAGCACCACCTGTGGCCCCGCTGGTCATGTTGCAGCACCACCTGTGGCCCCGCTGGTCATGTTGCAGCACCACCTGTGGCCCGCTGGTCATGTTGCAGCACCACCTGTGGCCCGCTGGTCATGTTGCAGCACCACCTGTGGCCCCGCTGGTCATGTTGCACCACCTGTGGCCCCGCTGGTCATGTTGCAGCACCACCTGTGGCCCCGCTGGTCATGTTGCACCACCACCTGTGGCCCCGCTGGTCATGTTGCAGCACCACCTGTGCCCCGCTGGTCATGTTGCAGCACCACCTGTGGCCCCGCTGGTCATGTTGCACCACCTGTGGCCCCGCTGGTCATGTTGCAGCACCACCTGTGGCCCGCTGGTCATGTTGCACCACCACTGTGGCCCCGCTGGTCATGTTGCAGCACCACCTGTGGCCCCGCTGGTCATGTTGCAGCACCACCTGTGGCCCCGCTGGTCATGTTGCACACCACCTGTGGCCCCGCTGGTCATGTTGCAGCACCACCTGTGGCCCCGCTGGTCATGTTGCAGCACCACCTGTGGCCCCGCTGGTCATGTTGCAGCACCACCTGTGGCCCGCTGGTCATGTTGCAGCACCACCTGTGGCCCCGCTGGTCATGTTGCAGCACCACCTGTGGCCCCGCTGGTCATGTTGCAGCACCACCTGTGGCCCCGCTGGTCATGTTGCAGCACCACCTGTGGCCCGCTGGTCATGTTGCAGCACCACCTGTGGCCCCGCTGGTCATGTTGCAGCACCACCTGTGCCCCGCTGGTCATGTTGCAGCACCACCTGTGGCCCCGCTGGTCATGTTGCAGCACCACCTGTGGCCCCGCTGGTCATGTTGCAGCACCACCTGTGGCCCCGCTGGTCATGTTGCAGCACCACCTGTGGCCCCGCTGGTCATGTTGCAGCACCACCTGTGGCCCCGCTGGTCATGTTGCAGCACCACCTGTGGCCCCGCTGGTCATGTTGCAGCACCACCTGTGGCCCCGCTGGTCATGTTGCAGCACCACCTGTGGCCCCGCTGGTCATGTTGCAGCACCACCTGTGGCCCCCTGGTCATGTTGCAGCACCACCTGTGGCCCCGCTGGTCATGTTGCAGCACCACCTGTGGCCCCGCTGGTCATGTTGCACCACCACCTGTGGCCCCGCTGGTCATGTTGCCACCACCTGTGCCCCGCTGGTCATGTTGCAGCACCACCTGTGGCCCCGCTGGTCATGTTGCACCACCTGTGGCCCCGCTGGTCATGTTGCAGCACCACCTGTGGCCCCGCTGGTCATGTTGCACCACCTGTGGCCCGCTGGTCATGTTGCAGCACCACCTGTGGCCCCGCTGGTCATGTTGCAGCACCACCTGTGGCCCCGCTGGTCATGTTGCAGCACCACCTGTGGCCCCGCTGGTCATGTTGCAGCACCACCTGTGGCCCCGCTGGTCATGTTGCAGCACCACCTGTGGCCCGCTGGTCATGTTGCAGCACCACCTGTGGCCCGCTGGTCATGTTGCAGCACCACCTGTGGCCCCGCTGGTCATGTTGCAGCACCACCTGTGGCCCCGCTGGTCATGTTGCAGCACCACCTGTGGCCCCGCTGGTCATGTTGCAGCACCACCTGTGGCCCCGCTGGTCATGTTGCAGCACCACCTGTGGCCCCGCTGGTCATGTTGCAGCACCACCTGTGGCCCCGCTGGTCATGTTGCAGCACCACCTGTGGCCCCGCTGGTCATGTTGCAGCACCACCTGTGGCCCCGCTGGTCATGTTGCAGCACCACCTGTGGCCCCGCTGGTCATGTTGCAGCACCACCTGTGGCCCCGCTGGTCATGTTGCAGCACCACCTGTGGCCCCGCTGGTCATGTTGCAGCACCACCTGTGGCCCCGCTGGTCATGTTGCAGCACCACCTGTGGCCCCGCTGGTCATGTTGCAGCACCACCTGTGGCCCCGCTGGTCATGTTGCAGCACCACCTGTGGCCCCGCTGGTCATGTTGCAGCACCACCTGTGCCCCGCTGGTCATGTTGCAGCACCACCTGTGGCCCCGCTGGTCATGTTGCAGCACCACCTGTGGCCCGCTGGTCATGTTGCAGCACCACCTGTGCCCCGCTGGTCATGTTGCAGCACCACCTGTGGCCCCGCTGGTCATGTTGCACCACCTGTGGCCCCGCTGGTCATGTTGCAGCACCACCTGTGGCCCCGCTGGTCATGTTGCAGCACCACCTGTGGCCCCGCTGGTCATGTTGCAGCACCACCTGTGGCCCGCTGGTCATGTTGCAGCACCACCTGTGGCCCCGCTGGTCATGTTGCAGCACCACCTGTGGCCCCGCTGGTCATGTTGCAGCACCACCTGTGGCCCCGCTGGTCATGTTGCAGCACCACCTGTGGCCCCGCTGGTCATGTTGCAGCACCACCTGTGGCCCCGCTGGTCATGTTGCAGCACCACCTGTGGCCCCGCTGGTCATGTTGCAGCACCACCTGTGGCCCCGCTGGTCATGTTGCAGCACCACCTGTGGCCCCGCTGGTCATGTTGCAGCACCACCTGTGGCCCCGCTGGTCATGTTGCAGCACCACCTGTGGCCCCGCTGGTCATGTTGCAGCACCACCTGTGGCCCCGCTGGTCATGTTGCAGCACCACCTGTGGCCCCGCTGGTCATGTTGCAGCACCACCTGTGGCCCCGCTGGTCATGTTGCAGCACCACCTGTGGCCCCGCTGGTCATGTTGCAGCACCACCTGTGGCCCGCTGGTCATGTTGCAGCACCACCTGTGGCCCCGCTGGTCATGTTGCAGCACCACCTGTGGCCCCGCTGGTCATGTTGCACCACCTGTGGCCCCGCTGGTCATGTTGCAGCACCACCTGTGGCCCACTGGTCATGTTGCAGCACCACCTGTGGCCCCGCTGGTCATGTTGCAGCACCACCTGTGGCCCCGCTGGTCATGTTGCAGCACCACCTGTGGCCCCGCTGGTCATGTTGCAGCACCACCTGTGGCCCCGCTGGTCATGTTGCAGCACCACCTGTGGCCCCGCTGGTCATGTTGCAGCACCACCTGTGGCCCCGCTGGTCATGTTGCAGCACCACCTGTGGCCCCGCTGGTCATGTTGCAACACCACCTGTGGCCCCGCTGGTCATGTTGCAGCACCACCTGTGGCCCCGCTGGTCATGTTGCAGCACCACCTGTGGCCCCGCTGGTCATGTTGCAGCACCACCTGTGGCCCCGCTGGTCATGTTGCACCACCTGTGGCCCCGCTGGTCATGTTGCAGCACCACCTGTGGCCCCGCTGGTCATGTTGCAGCACCACCTGTGGCCCGCTGGTCATGTTGCAGCACCACCTGTGGCCCCGCTGGTCATGTTGCAGCACCACCTGTGGCCCGCTGGTCATGTTGCAGCACCACCTGTGGCCCCGCTGGTCATGTTGCAGCACCACCTGTGGCCCCGCTGGTCATGTTGCAGCACCACCTGTGGCCCCGCTGGTCATGTTGCACCACCAGTGGCCCCGCTGGTCATGTTGCAGCACCACCTGTGGCCCCGCTGGTCATGTTGCAGCACCACCTGTGGCCCCGCTGGTCATGTTGCACCACCTGTGGCCCCGCTGGTCATGTTGCACCACCACCTGTGGCCCCGCTGGTCATGTTGCACCACCTGTGGCCCCGCTGGTCATGTTGCACCACCAGTGGCCCGCTGGTCATGTTGCAGCACCACCTGTGGCCCCGCTGGTCATGTTGCAGCACCACCTGTGGCCCCGCTGGTCATGTTGCAGCACCACCTGTGGCCCCGCTGGTCATGTTGCACCACCTGTGGCCCCGCTGGTCATGTTGCAGCACCACCTGTGGCCCCGCTGGTCATGTTGCAGCACCACCTGTGGCCCCGCTGGTCATGTTGCAGCACCACCTGTGGCCCCGCTGGTCATGTTGCAGCACCACCTGTGGCCCCGCTGGTCATGTTGCAGCACCACCTGTGCCCCGCTGGTCATGTTGCAGCACCACCTGTGGCCCCGCTGGTCATGTTGCAGCACCACCTGTGGCCCCGCTGGTCATGTTGCAGCACCACCTGTGGCCCGCTGGTCATGTTGCAGCACCACCTGTGGCCCCGCTGGTCATGTTGCAGCACCACCTGTGGCCCCGCTGGTCATGTTGCACCACCACCTGTGGCCCCGCTGGTCATGTTGCACCACCTGTGGCCCCGCTGGTCATGTTGCACCACCACCTGTGGCCCCGCTGGTCATGTTGCAGCACCACCTGTGGCCCCGCTGGTCATGTTGCAGCACCACCTGTGGCCCCGCTGGTCATGTTGCAGCACCACCTGTGGCCCCGCTGGTCATGTTGCACCACCACCTGTGGCCCCGCTGGTCATGTTGCACCACCTGTGGCCCCGCTGGTCATGTTGCACCACCACCTGTGGCCCCGCTGGTCATGTTGCACCACCTGTGGCCCCGCTGGTCATGTTGCACCACCTGTGGCCCCGCTGGTCATGTTGCACCACCACCTGTGGCCCGCTGGTCATGTTGCACCACCACCTGTGGCCCCGCTGGTCATGTTGCAGCACCACCTGTGGCCCCGCTGGTCATGTTGCAGCACCACCTGTGGCCCCGCTGGTCATGTTGCAGCACCACCTGTGGCCCCGCTGGTCATGTTGCACCACCACCTGTGGCCCCGCTGGTCATGTTGCACCACCACCTGTGGCCCCGCTGGTCATGTTGCAGCACCACCTGTGGCCCCGCTGGTCATGTTGCAGCACCACCTGTGGCCCCGCTGGTCATGTTGCAGCACCACCTGTGCCCCGCTGGTCATGTTGCAGCACCACCTGTGGCCCCGCTGGTCATGTTGCAGCACCACCTGTGCCCCGCTGGTCATGTTGCAGCACCACCTGTGGCCCCGCTGGTCATGTTGCACCACCACCTGTGGCCCCGCTGGTCATGTTGCACCACCTGTGGCCCGCTGGTCATGTTGCACCACCACCTGTGGCCCCGCTGGTCATGTTGCACCACCTGTGGCCCCCTGGTCATGTTGCAGCCACCACCTGTGGCCCGCTGGTCATGTTGCACCACCACCTGTGGCCCGCTGGTCATGTTGCACCACCTGTGGCCCCGCTGGTCATGTTGCACCACCACCTGTGGCCCCGCTGGTCATGTTGCACCACCACCTGTGGCCCCGCTGGTCATGTTGCAGCACCACCTGTGGCCCCGCTGGTCATGTTGCAGCACCACCTGTGGCCCCGCTGGTCATGTTGCAGCACCACCTGTGGCCCCGCTGGTCATGTTGCAGCACCACCTGTGCCCCGCTGGTCATGTTGCAGCACCACCTGTGGCCCGCTGGTCATGTTGCAGCACCACCTGTGGCCCGCTGGTCATGTTGCACCACCTGTGGCCCCGCTGGTCATGTTGCAGCACCACCTGTGGCCCGCTGGTCATGTTGCACCACCTGTGGCCCCGCTGGTCATGTTGCAGCACCACCTGTGGCCCCGCTGGTCATGTTGCACCACCTGTGGCCCCGCTGGTCATGTTGCAGCACCACCTGTGGCTCCTCTGGTCATGTTGCACCACCACCTGTGGACCCGCTGGTCATGTTGCACCACCACCTGTGGCCCCGCTGGTCATGTTGCACCACCACCTGTGGCCCCGCTGGTCATGTTGCACCACCACCTGTGGCCCCGCTGGTCATGTTGCACCACCACCTGTGGCCCCGCTGGTCATGTTGCAGCACCACCTGTGGCCCCGCTGGTCATGTTGCAGCACCACCTGTGGCCCCGCTGGTCATGTTGCAGCACCACCTGTGGCCCCGCTGGTCATGTTGCACCCACCTGTGGCCCGCTGGTCATGTTGCAGCACCACCTGTGGCCCCGCTGGTCATGTTGCACCACCACCTGTGGCCCCGCTGGTCATGTTGCAGCCACCACCTGTGGCCCCGCTGGTCATGTTGCAGCACCACCTGTGGCCCCGCTGGTCATGTTTGCACCACCTGTGGCCCCGCTGGTCATGTTGCACCACCACCTGTGGCCCCGCTGGTCATGTTGCACCACCTGTGGCCCCGCTGGTCATGTTGCACCACCACCTGTGGCCCCGCTGGTCATGTTGCAGCACCACCTGTGGCCCCGCTGGTCATGTTGCACCACCACCTGTGGCCCCGCTGGTCATGTTGCAGCACCACCTGTGGCCCCGCTGGTCATGTTGCAGCACCACCTGTGGCCCCGCTGGTCATGTTGCAGCACCACCTGTGGCCCCGCTGGTCATGTTGCAGCACCACCTGTGGCCCCGCTGGTCATGTTGCACCACCACCTGGCCCCGCTGGTCATGTTGCACACCACCTGTGGCCCCGCTGGTCATGTTGCAGCACCACCTGTGCCCCGCTGGTCATGTTGCAGCACCACCTGTGGCCGCGCTGGTCATGTTGCAGCACCACCTGTGCCCCCTGG
>WNGS01003605.1:59641-61015 GCA_020271785.1 Procambarus virginalis
CAGCACCACCTGTGGCCCCGCTGGTCATGTTGCAGCACCACCTGTGGCCCCGCTGGTCATGTTGCAGCACCACCTGTGGCCCCGCTGGTCATGTTGCAGCACCACCTGTGGCCCCGCTGGTCATGTTGCAGCACCACCTGTGGCCCCGCTGGTCATGTTGCAGCACCACCTGTGGCCCCGCTGGTCATGTTGCAGCACCACCTGTGGCCCCGCTGGTCATGTTGCAGCACCACCTGTGGCCCCGCTGGTCATGTTGCAGCACCACCTGTGGCCCCGCTGGTCATGTTGCAGCACCACCTGTGGCCCCGCTGGTCATGTTGCAGCACCACCTGTGGCCCCGCTGGTCATGTTGCAGCACCACCTGTGGCCCCGCTGGTCATGTTGCAGCACCACCTGTGGCCCCGCTGGTCATGTTGCAGCACCACCTGTGGCCCCGCTGGTCATGTTGCAGCACCACCTGTGGCCCCGCTGGTCATGTTGCAGCACCACCTGTGGCCCCGCTGGTCATGTTGCAGCACCACCTGTGGCCCCGCTGGTCATGTTGCACCACCACCTGTGGCCCGCTGTCATGTTGCACCACCACCTGTGGCCCCGCTGGTCATGTTGCAGCACCACCTGTGGCCCGCTGGTCATGTTGCAGCACCACCTGTGGCCCCGCTGGTCATGTTGCAGCACCACCTGTGGCCCCGCTGGTCATGTTGCGCACCACCTGTGCCCCGCTGGTCATGTTGCAACCACCTGTGGCCCCGCTGGTCATGTTGCAGCACCACCTGTGGCCCCCTGGTCATGTTGCAGCACCACCTGTGCCCCGCTGGTCATGTTGCAGCACCACCTGTGGCCCCGCTGTCATGTTGCAGCACCACCTTGGCCCCCGCTGGTCATGTTGCAGCACCACCTGTGGCCCCGCTGGTCATGTTGCAGCACCACCTGTGGCCCCGCTGGTCATGTTGCAGCACCACCTGTGGCCCCGCTGGTCATGTTGCAGCACCACCTGTGGCCCCGCTGGTCATGTTGCACCACCACCTGTGCCCCGCTGGTCATGTTGCAGCCCACCTGTGGCCCCGCTGGTCATGTTGCAGCACCACCTGGGCCCCGCTGGTCATGTTGCACACACCACCTGTGCCCCGCTGGTCATGTTTGCACCACCTGTGGCCCCGCTGGTCATGTTGCAGCACCACCTGTGGCCCGCTGGTCATGTTGCAGCACCACCTGTGGCCCGCTGGTCATGTTGCAGCACCACCTGTGGCCCGCTGGTCATGTTGCAGCACCACCTGTGGCCCCACTGGTCATGTTGCAGCACCACCTGTGGCCCGCTGGTCATGTTGCAGCACCACCTTGGCCCCGCTGGTCATGTTGCAGCACCACCTGTGGCCC
>WNGS01003605.1:81268-91713 GCA_020271785.1 Procambarus virginalis
GTGCAACATGACCAGCGGGGCCACAGGTGTGGTGCAACATGACCAGCGGGGCCACAGGTGGTGGTGCAACATGACCAGCGGGGCCACAGGTGGTGCTGCAACATGACCAAGCGTCCACAGGTGGTGCTGCAACATGACCAGCGGGGCCACAGGTGGTGCTGCAACATGACCAGCGGGCCACAGGTGGTGCTGCAACATGACCAGCAGGGCCACAGGTGGTGCTGCAACATGACCAGCGGGGCCACAGGTGGTGCTGCAACATGACCAGCGGGGCCACAGGTGGTGCTGCAACATGACGCGGGCCACAGGTGGTGCTGCAACATGACCAGCGGGGCCACAGGTGGTGGTGCAACATGACCAGCGGGGCCACAGGTGGTGCTGCAACATGACCAGCGGGGCCACAGGTGGTGCTGCAACATGACCAGCGGGGCCACAGGTGGTGCTGCAACATGACCAGCGGGGCCACAGGTGGTGCTGCAACATGACCAGCGGGGCCACAGGTGGTGCTGCAACATGACCAGCGAGGCCACAGGTGGTGCTGCAACATGACCAGCGGGGCCACAGGTGGTGCAACATGACCAGCGGGCCACAGGTGGTGGTGCAACATGACCAGGGGCACAGGTGGTGCAACATGACCAGCGGGGCCACTGGTGCAACATGACCAGCGGGGCCACAGGTGGTGGTGCAACATGACCAGCGGGGCACAGGTGGTGCTGCAACATGACCAGCGGGGCCACAGGTGGTGCTGCAACATGACCAGCGGGGCCACAGGTGGTGCTGCAACATGACCAGCGGGGCCACAGGTGGTGCTGCAACATGACCAGCGGGCCACAGGTGGTGCTGCAACATGACCAGCGGGGCCACAGGTGGTGCTGCACATGACCAGCGGGGCCACAGGTGGTGCTGCAACATGACCAGCGGAGCCACAGGTGGTGCTGCAACATGACCAGCGGGGCCACAGGTGGTGCTGCAACATGACCAGCGGGGCCACAGGTGGTGCTGCAACATGACCAGCGGGCCACAGGTGGTGCTGCAACATGACCAGCGGGGCCACAGGTGGTGGTGCAACATGACCCGGGGCCACAGGTGGTGCTGCAACATGACCAGCGGGCCACAGGTGGTGCTGCAACATGACCAGCGGGGCCACAGGTGGTGCTGCACATGACCAGCGGGGCCACAGGTGGTGGTGCAACATGACCAGTGGGGCCACAGGTGGTGGTGCAACATGACCAGCGGGGCCACAGGTGGTGCTGCAACATGACCAGCGGGCCACAGGTGGTGCTGCAACATGACCAGCGGGGCCACAGGTGGTGCTGCAACATGACCAGTGGGGCCACAGGTGGTGCTGCAACATGACCAGCGGGGCCACAGGTGGTGCTGCAACATGACCAGCGGGGCCACAGGTGGTGCTGCAACATGACCAGCGGGCCACATGTGGTGCTGCAACATGACCAGCGGGGCCACAGGTGGTGCTGCAACATGACCAGCGGGGCCACAGGTGGTGCTGCAACATGACCAGCGAGGCCACAGGTGGTGCAACATGACCAGCGGGGCCACAGGTGGTGCTGCAACATGACCAGCAGGGCCACAGGTGGTGCTGCAACATGACCAGCGGGGCCACAGGTGGTGGTGCAACATGACCAGCGGGGCCACAGGTGGTGCTGCAACATGACCAGCGGGGCCACAGGTGGTGCTGCAACATGACCAGCGGGGCCACAAGTGGTGGTGCAACATGACCAGCGGGGCCACAGGTGGTGCTGCAACATGACCAGCGGGGCCACAGGTGGTGCTGCAACATGACCAGCGAGGCCACAGGTGGTGGTGCAACATGACCAGCGGGCCACTGGTGCAACATGAACAGCGAGGCCACAGGGTGGTGCAACATGACCAGCGGGCCACAGGTGGTGCTGCAACATGACCAGCGGGGCCACAGGTGGTGCTGCAACATGACCAGCGAGGCCACAGGTGGTGGTGCAACATGACCAGCGGGGCCACTGGTGGCAACATGAACAGCGAGGCCACAGGTGGTGGTGCAACATGACCAGCGGGACCACAGGTGGTGCTACAACATGACCAGTGGAGCCACAGGTGGTCCTGCAACATGACCAGCGGGGCCACAGGTGGTGCTGCAACATGACCAGCGGGCCACAGGTGGTGCTGCAACATGACCAGCGAGGCCACAGGTGGTGGTGCAACATGACCAGCGGGGCCACAGGTGGTGGAACATGACCAGCGGGACCACAGGTGGTGGTGCAACATGACCAGTGGGGCCACTGGTGGTGCAACATGACCAGCGGGCCACTGGTGCAACATGACCAGCGGGCCACAGGTGGTGGTGCAACATGACCAGCGGGCCCACAGGTGGTGGTGCAACATGACCAGCAGGGCCACAGGTGGTGGTGCAACATGACCAGCGGGGCCACAGGTGGTGGTGCAACATGACCAGCGGGGCCACAGGTGGTGCTGCAACATGACCAGCGGGTCAACAGGTGGTGCTGCAACATGACCAGCGGGCCACAGGTGGTGCTGCAACATGACCAGCGGGCCACAGGTGGTGGTGCAACATGACCAGCAGGGCCACAGGTGGTGGTGCAACATGACAGCGTGGCCACAGGTGGTGCTGCAACATGACCAGCGGGGCCACAGGTGGTGCTGCAACATGACCAGCGGGCCACAGGTGGTGCTGCAACATGACCAGCGGGGCCACAGGTGGTGCAGCAACATGACCAGCGGGGCCACAGGTGGTGCTGCAACATGACCAGCGGGGCCACAGGTGGTGCTGCAACATGACCAGGGGCCACAGGTGGTGCTGCAACATGACCAGCGGGGCCACAGGTGGTGCTGCAACATGACCAGCGGGGCCACAGGTGGTGCTGCAACATGACCAGCGAGGCCACAGGTGGTGCTGCAACATGACCAGCGGGGCCAAGGTGGTGGTGCAACATGACCAGCGGGGCCACAGGTGGTGCTGCAACATGACCAGCGGTGCCACAGGTGGTGCAACATGACCAGCGGGGCCACAGGTGGTGGTGCAACATGACCAGCGGGGCCACAGATGGTGGTGCAACATGACCAGCGAGGCCACAGGTGGTGGTGCAACATGACCAGCGGGGCCACAGGTGGTGGTGCAACATGACCAGCGGGCCACATATGGTGGTGCAACATGATCAGCGGGGCCACCGATGGTGGTGCAACATGACCAGCGGGGCCACAGGTGGTGTGCAACATGACCAGTGGGGCCACAGAAAGTGGTGCAACATGACCAGCGGGGCCACAGGTGGTGTTGCAACATGACCAGCGGGGCCACATGGTGCAACATGACCAGCGGGGCCACAGGTGGTGCAACATGACCAGCGGGGCCACAGGTGGTGCAACATGACCAGCGGGGCCACAGATGGTGGTGCAACATGACCAGTGGGGCCACAGGTGGTGGTGCAACATGTCCAGCGGGGCCACAGGTGTTGGTGCAACATGACCAGCGGGGCCACAGGTGGTGTGCAATATGACCAGCGGGGCCACAGGTGGTGCAACATGACCAGCGGGGCCACAGGTGGTGCTGCAACATGACAGCGTGGCCACAGGTGGTGCTGCAACATGACCAGCGGGCCACAGGTGGTGCTGCAACATGACCAGCGGGGCCACAGGTGGTGCTGCAACATGACCAGCGGGGCCACAGGTGGTGTGCAACATGATCAGCGGGGCCACAGGTGGTGGTGCATCATGACCAGTGGGGCCACAGGTGGTGCAAACATGACCAGCGGGGCCACAGAAGTGGTGCAACATGACCAGCGGTTCCACAGGTAGTGTTGCAACATGACCAGCGGTGCCACAGATGGTGCAACATGACCAGCGGGGCCACACAGATGGTGAAACATGACCAGCGGGGCCACAGATGGTGGTGCAACATGACCAGCGAGGCCACAGGTGGTGCAACATTACCAGCGGGGCCACAGATGGTGGTGCAACATGACCAGCGGGGCCACATATGGTGGTGCAACATGACAGCGGGGCCACAGATGGTGGTGTAACATGATCAGCGGGCCACAGGTAGTGTTGCAACATGACCAGCGGGGCCACATATGGTGCAACATGACCAGCGGGGCCACAGATGGTGCAACATGACCAGCGGGGCCACAGGTGGTGCAACATGACCAGCGGGGCCACAGATGGTGGTGCAGCAACATGACCAGCGGGGCCACAGATGGTGGTGCAACATGACCAGCGGGGCGACAGGTTTGGTGCAACATGTCCAGCGGGGCCACAGGTGGTGGTGCAATATGATCAGCGGGGCCACAGGTGGTGCAACATGACCAGCGGGGCCACAAGTGGTGCTGCAACATGACTAGCGTGGCCACAGGTGGTGCTCCTACATACCAGCGGGGCCACAGGTGGTGCTGCAACATGACCAGCGGGGCCACAGGTGGTGCTGCAATGACCAGCGGGCCCACAGGTGCTGCAACATGACAGCGGGCCACAGGTGGTGCTGCAACATGACCAGCGGAGCCACAGGTGGTGGTGCAACATGACCAGCGGGGCCACAGGTGGTGCAACGTGACCAGCGGATTCACAGGTGGTGCAACATGACCAGCGGGGCCACAGGTGGTGCAACATGACCAGCGGGGCACAGTGGTGCTGCAACATGACCAGCGAGGCCACAGGTGTGGTGCAACATGACCAGCGGGGCCATAGGTGGTGCAATCATGTCCAGCGGGAACACAGGTAGAGCTGCAACATGACCAGCGGGGCCACAGATGGTGGTGCAACATGACCAGCGGGGCCACATATGGTGGTGCAACATGATCAGCGGGGCCACAGATGGTGGTGCAACATGATCAGCGGGGCCACAGGTGGTGGTGCAACATGACTAGTGGGGCCACAGAAAGTGGTGTAACATGATCAGCGGGGCCACAGGTTGTTTGCAACATGACCAGCGGGCCACAGATGGTGCAACATGACCAGCGGGGCACAGGTGGTGCAACATGACCAGCGGGGCCACAGATGGTGGTGCAACATGACCAGCGGGGCCACAGATGGTGGTGCAACATGACCAGCGGGCCACAGGTGTTGGTGCAACATGTCCAGCGGGGCCACAGGTGTTGGTGCAACATGACCAGCGGGGCCACAGGTGGTGTGCAATATGATCAGCGGGGCCACAGGTGGTGCAACATGACCAGCGGGGCCACAAGTGGTGCTGCAACATGACTAGCGTGGCCACAGGTGGTGCTGCAACATGACCAGCGGGCCACAGGTGGTGCTGCAACATGACCAGCGGGGCCACAGGTGGTGCAACATGACCAGCGGGTCCACAGGTGGTGCAACATACCAGCGGGGCCACAGGTGGTGCAACATGACCAGCGGGGCCACAAGTGGTGCTGCAACATGACCAGCGAGGCCACAGGTGTGGTGCAACATGACCAGCGGGGCCATAGGTGGTGCATCATGTCCAGCGGGACCACAGGTAGAGCTGCAACATGACCAGCGGGCCCAGGTGGTGCAACATACCAGCGGGGCCACAGGTGTGCAACATGACCAGCGGGGCCACTGTGGTGCTGCAACATGACCAGCGAGGCCCACAGGTGGTGCTGCAACATGACCAGCGGACCACACATGGTGTGCGGCAACATGAACCAGCGGGCCACAGGTGTGGTGGCAGACATGACCAGTGGGCTGTAACCAGATCGTTCATCACGGCTCATAACCCTGTACAGCATTAAAGAACTGTTTGCCTAGGGCCATAGAATTGCTGTAATATATAGTGGGTCACCAGTGTGATCACATGATTGGCACAAGCAATAATAAAGTATTTCTCCCTTAGGACTGAAGAAATATACATATAAATTTATAATATATTTTCAAGATAAATCTAAATAATATGTACTTACAGATGATCACAATATTTCACTTATTACAATAAACAATAAGACTGTCTCTCCCAGAACAAAATACTACTAAAAGCTAGACAACAAAATACACAGACTTAGCCTCCATGTTACGTCCCCGAGTAGCAGCCAGCAACTGACTGCCTTGGCTACCCAACCCATAAGTCTTCTTCCTCCTCCTCCGCTCAACGGATGAGGGTTAGAAAACAATAACTTTTTAATAAATGAGACTAAATCAACCACCACTGGTTCTCAAAATACATGTAGAATAAACATTAACATAATAGGTATTTCCCAAAATTAATAAGTACAATGCTAACTGCGTAATTACTGTATACACGTAATTTATGAATATAAATATTGTGACACCTGAAACACTAAACTGAACAGGTCCAGCAAACTCTCGTTCCCGAATCGAACAGGTCAAATACACGTGAGGAGACGCCACCGCTCCTATACCCCTTGACATTGCCAACACACACGATGAATATAATACAATATACACATATACAGTTAATATCACGAAAGTTTATATAAATTTATTACGTAGCCAGCTATGGGTACGTAACACTTCCACCTCCAAGAAAAAAATGCAATGGATTGAAGATCAATGGCATTTTTTCTGAAGTAGAATGTATGACACTTGATTTATGGTATTAATTTCACCAAACATGTACAAGCAATAAGTATATATTTCTGAACAGAATGAAACACTTCCAATATTTCTTACATGAAACTCAGAAAGTTCTACATATGTTTCACTGGAGTATGCAAATTTATCTCTCCAGGGTACTATCTCATTTATTTCACTTTGTTTCAGATCATACTTCACACACCTATCATCAACATTATCATCATTAGCATGAATAGAATTGTCAATAAAGGTAACTGTTTTCACACAGACATCACTGCAATTATTTTCTACATCTGTTTCTACTATTTCTCCTAGATCAGTCCCATATTTCCATATGATCCATTTTCTAGATGGTGGAATTTTCCAAGACAGACTCCATTTTCCATGACTCTGACTGGATGTAAAGTAGTGTTGGGACTTCTCCTGGGTATGCTCTGACAAAAGCATCTGCTCCGCATCACTCTTGATCCTCTGTGGAACACATACTCTCGCCCAATGGATACTAAAATTAGAGAAATTAGCATTAAACTTCACATTTATGTATAATATTTCCCCATTCATAGAACCTTCAGCAACACAACACACCAACTTAGCAAACCTTTGGCCTTGAAACCAAGAAATACAACCAAAGATAAGTGCAAAGACTACCTTGCACAGGCATATGCCTAGGCACCATATCTCAATCATGACTCTGAAGACAAGTTCACAATTGCTGAGGGTGAACTTGAACACAACACACACTTTCATCAACCGTCTAGTCTTCCAAAAGACTAACAAGAACATGCCGAAAACTTGACAACCCTCACCATCACTTTCCAAGTGATTTACGTCTGATGACAACAATCAACCAAGAGGTTTAAGGGTTTTAACATCTTGAAGATGCACAGCAGATTACCTGGGAAACACCCAAGGACAATCTGTAACCCTTCACAGTTATTAACACACTAGGATAACCTTATCCCCCAACTTGAAATACACACCTGGAGCCTCAAACACCTGCTCCCAAGTATGATTAAATCCTTCACCACCATATGACTCTGCAAGTCAACACCAAGATGACTCTGAAAGCCAACACCACACTTGAGTGGAACATACACTTTGTTCACTCCTCTTGCATCAAAATAAACTGGATCTGAATATAGAGACACTGCTCTAGTATAACTCACCACTTCCTCAGAACAACCGGATGCACAACCTACTTGAGTAAACTCTCTCTGCTCAACCACAAGGCTGGACAAAGATGTCCCACAGTCCATTACTTCACAAGAGAATGGCTCCTGCAGAATAAAAGTAGATTTCAACATTCTACACACACTCTGACTCAATTTACACAATGAGAAATACTTACTCCACATGGAATAAGAATCACAACCCACAACTCTCTGCAACTTAGATCCGAATGAACTTTACTACTCTCAATGGTTTTACCAAAATTTCCTCCCATGACATCTGGAGCTGCTTGGAGTACTGTCTGTTCACAATCAATAACACTACCAAGCGGGGTCACAGCCTCACAGACAACTGAAGAGGGAGGCTCAATGGGTCTCCATCTACTCGACAGAAGCTGATCCTCTGGTTGATTTCCCACACTCTCCAGAACTGGATCTACAGTACAGACTGTCTCCTTGCTTCTCTCTGAAATCTTAGGGTCAGTTCTACTCAATGCACATAAATAAAGGAATCTGAAGCGAGCGGGCAAGTAACAGGTAATTTGACCTCCTCCCCTATACTATCAACTTGACTAGGGTGAGGCGGGGCCTCTACAACAGACTTACTCTCGACAACTGATTCTAAACTTGGAGTGAGCGGGAATACTTCTGCCAACCCGACATCTTGTCTTAAACCATTCACTTGGCTAGAATACAACAGAGTCGTGGCTTTTAAGTTTCTCTCAACTCCTGGCACAACGTTCGTAGTGAGCGGGCAAGACACTGGTACATGGACATCCTTTCCCAATTTATTGGAATAAAGCAGAGTCATAGCATCAGGCTTACTCTCAACAACTAAATCGGCCACACAGGAATCTGGAACAACCACATCCCACTTCTCCACTGAAGGGGTACTGGTTACTGGAACAAATGCTTGAGTAACAACAGTAGAACTGACAACTGGATTTATAATAGTACTGACATCAGCACAGGTAGGATGGACAACACCATCTACTACAACAGGTTCGTTCATAGAACTAACTTCAGCACAGGCAGAATAAACATGATCTGCAACTGGCTGTTTATACAACTGGGATTAATCTCACCCACAACATGATTTATGGCCACATCATTACCCAATATAACATCCACACCTGGGATGGGCAACTGTGTACAAACACCCACAGTGCATAAACTAGGAGCAATGGTGGATCTTAAAGTAACATCTATCAGAGGTACAGTTTGACATCCTGCAACACTCTGAAGAACAACATCATTTCCAGTATCTCTCTTTTCAACATTAGAAAGTATACTAGCAGAAATTAAGGTTTGGGAAGCACCAGTATCACGAAGAATATTCACCAGCTTCCACTTCCCATCAACACACAAAACTTCACCTGAAGACATATATGGTGAATACTGTTTCACCCAATTGGGGTTTACAGTTACATGTTTATTAGTAAATTTATTTTGCACACCTCTACAATAAATGAGACCAGTTGGTCGTAACTCAGGGTGCAAGATAAAACAGGAATTAATTCCATGGCCTTTTTTCTTACAATGGGAACAGGACCTTACAGTGGACACACCTGTAGAACCAACTGTAGGTTTAGAATTAACCTTATTATATTTGACATTCCTGACAATGAAGTAGCAGGATTAGGTTTTGTAAGAAAAGAGCTCATGGGAGTAACTGGAGCACTAGGACTGGAGGGATTCTGATAAGGAGTTCTGTGAGCATTATGATTTACTTTACGATTAAACTTAGGTGAAGTGGCCGTAAATTGGGCCTTAGTCAACAACTCATGCTCATCAGCGAGCTTTGACAGCTCATAAATGTCTGTTACATTCTTTTGTTCTGCCATATAAGTAGATAATTTGTCTGGGAGACAAGACAATACTTCTTCCATGATAAGAGATTCTTTAAAGCATCAAAATCAGTTACTGAAAGTGACTTTAACCATCTGTTGCAATAGTTCGTCTTTTGACGAGTAAAATCAGCTATTGTCTGATCACTTAACCTCCTTAAGTTTCTAAATTTTTGCCTGTGTGCCTCTGGATTTAATTGATAAGCATTTAAGATGCTTTTCTTTACAAATTCATAATCAAAACTATGAGCGTCAGGTAGGGATGTAAAAACCTCCTGACTACGCCCCTTAAATTGAGACTGCATAATTGCTACCCATTGATCCCTTGGCCAGTTCATACTGATGGCAATCTTATTAAAATGTGCAAAGAAAACCTCAGGATCCTCCTCATTAAACTTGGGTAATTCTATATATTACTCATCCTTATGGGATTATTATCATTATTAATTGAAACATTACTAGAATTTCCATGCCCAGCTGCCATACGCTGTGTTTCAAGCCTATAGTTAGTGTCAGCCATCTGTTGTTGAATCTCTAATTGCTCCTTCTTGGTTGCTTCTAGTTGCAACTCCATTAAAACTCTCTGGTTTTGTGCCGCAAGTTCTAAACGCCTAGTCTCAAGCTCCCTCTGCTGAGCTTCAGCCTCTAATAATTTTTGTTGCTTTTGAGCCTCAATCTCTAATTGACGAGCTTCTAACTCAAGACGCTTAAACGCCATCTGATCACTCGACTCCTCTCGTAACACTTCCAGAATTCTTCTTCCTCTAAATCTCCGTTTTCAACAAAATGCGTCACAATGACTTTCAGAATTTGTGCTTTAACCATTCTGTTGTTGGCGGTCAAATCCAATCGATTTGCCATGTCTACTAACTCAGACTTTTTGGTTTTTAAGTCCCTCAAAGTTTGGTTGAGCCAA